>CAUYUJ010014143.1:405465-417965 GCA_963575745.1 Prorocentrum cordatum
ACACACACACACACACACACACACACACACACACATATTTCTTTTATATATAATAATAAAAAAAAACAAAAAATAAAAAAAAAACGGCAGGGCGAGAGCGAGCCTCTTCCGCTAAAAGCTCCGCGGGACGCGCGCGCAAATAAATACACAGATCAAAGGATTCCCCATATTTTTGGCCTATATTTTCTGGGTTTCTGTCTTCCCCTCCAACTTCCCACGTTTTCCCATATCTTCTCGGGAATCGGCGATGAATTGTGTCTGTGTGTGTGTGTGTTTTCTTCCCTCTGAGTGGCATGTGGGCGACTCTGGAAACCCTGAACCCAGAAACGTTTTCATCTCTTGGGGGGCGCATCTTTTACCTCCGCCGCCTTCCGCCGGCCTTCCGCCGGTGGAGGCGCCCTCGTTTTGCTTCCGCCGACCTTCCGCCGCGGGAGAGATGGCACCTCCTTCGATCCTCGAAGGCAAGGCCCTTTCTGGAACGCCTCATGTGGGAAGGAGGCCATCCGATCGGGACAAGGGCGCAGCGCCGCAACCAGAGGCTGAACAGTGGCAGTGCGGACTGTGGCCAGAGGGGGAGCAGCATCGCGCTGTCAGCAGGGGGTGCACGTCTGCACAGGGGGTGCGCGTCTACAGAGCGGGTGCGGCTTGTGGGCAGGAGCCAATGGCCAAGCACCCTGAAAGCCTGCGGCGCGGGCAAGGTGCTTACCCAGACATCCGGCTGCTCCAGTTCTTCGATGCGTGGGCCCCGCAGGTTTGGACCTCCTCCCTGGGGCCATTTTTTCGTCTCAAGTAGTCTTTTTGGGGCTGCCCCGAGGCCCAGCGAGGGCCACCCGAGGCCGAAAACTGTCAAAGCCCGCCGACCCAATTGGTGTCGGAGCGTCGGATCTCTAGGTGGCGGGGTGGAGGCCAACAGTTGCGGCGTGTCTAGCTCTGGCGCTGGCGGCGCGTATGCGGGCTCGGGAGACTGTTTCCTGGGATTGCCTCTGGGCATGCTTCGTACTGGGACGCGCTTCCTTGCCGTCGCTCGGACGTCCATTTCCCATGCATTTTTCGATTTCGTGCGTGTTTTTTTTGATCGATGGTCCAGGATCGTCCTCAATGGTTCTCGCCGAGAAAAAATTCACACGTGCGAGCGATGCCAGGCTTCAGGCGCAGACACTCGGTCCCCCTAGTGGGCATCATCCTGGCCACCTTCTCGAGGCGAACCCAAGCGTGGCGACGACGGGCCCGAAAGGCTCGCCAAGGGTCGGGCTCGGGGACAAGCAGGCCTCTCTCTCTACTCCCGGGGTCCTGTAGATCATGTGCTGCTTGTGGAACACGTTCTGCGAGACGATGCGCTCCATCACGCGAAGCTGCTGCAGCAGCTCGCCAGGGATGGGACTATCCGCACCCGCCTTCCACGGGATCGGGTCCATCGGCGCCGGCTCGGCAGCGGCGCCCTCCTCCGCGTCGGCGGGCACTGGTGGAGACTCGTCCTTCTCGCCCTCCGCCTGCAATGCGGGCTGACGCCCCGAGTGTCGCCAGGCCTGGACGTGGTAGAATGTCGAGTGCTGGCTGGTAAAGGTTTTTTGCTCCTCTAAGGACCTCCGAATCCTCTGCAAAAGAGGGGGTGGGTCCGCGCTCACGGGGCCACGATTACTCGTAAAAGCGATGGGTTCGCGCTCGCGAGCTTCTAAGATGGCCGAGGCATGCATCCAAAGTCACAACGATTGCCCAAGATGCCTCCAACACGAACCACGACAGCCGGGGCAACCAGGGCCGCCAACATGGCCTAGGCTTCTGGTTCAAACCCATAGCTTTTTACTCACCTTTTACGTTGCTGGCTGAATCTGAAGTGGAAGCTCGAAAGGCAGGCCCGATGACGCAACTTTGCCCGAAGACGGCTCAAAAGTGCTTCACCAACTCCTCCCCGTCACTTCTGTATCCTAAGCGTCGGGTCTCTCTGCCCTGGCCTTCCAGAGATGTTGCGTCGATCCCTGAAGTGCCGAAGAAAACCGATCAGAGCGTCATGACTTTGGCCCTGGCAGGGGCGCGATCCTCCAATTCTCCTGGAAGGACACGGGCGCGGTGCCGCCCTCACCCCTGGGCGACACGACACCACCCTCGATTACCCCTGGGGCTTCCCGCCGACCCCCCGGCAGCCTGGGGCGTCGCGGGCGCGGCCCCGCGCCCTTCCGCCACCGTGGCCAGCTGGGACGGGCCGCCGTCCAGCGAGGTGGACGTGGGCCCGCCGCCCAGCTGCTTGGTGGTGGCGGCGGAGCCCGAGATGTCCCGGGACACCATGCCCGTGACTCCCCCGGTCCTCGGTCTGCGCGGCCCGCCGCGCGGCCGGCCCCGGTCCCTGGCCGCAGCGGCCACCGCCCCGAGGCCGCGCGCCCGCCCGCGCAGGGCGGGCGTACGCCGCGCGCGGCGATCGGGCCTCGCGGAGCCGATCGCGCGGCCCGTGGGATCGCGCGGCCCGTGGGCACGCAGAAGCGACGATCGCTGCGACCGCGGTCGCCGATCTCGCGACCAGCGAGCACTGAGCTCTGGTCGCGCCCCGCTTCCTCGTGCCCTTGGCGTCGTCCTTCTTCTTGGCGGTCTCCTTCCCCGCGTCGCTGGTCGGGTAAGGCTCGGTCATGGTGAAGAGGCAGCCAGGCTTCTTGACCGCCTCCGACACGGTCAGCGCAGACTCTCGGTCGCAGGCCTGCTGGATGAGTACGTGCTTGGGCACGGTGTCCGTGGCGAAGGTGTCATATATGTCCCATCCATTGGCGTTCACCTCGACGCTCTCCTGCGTCGGGGGCGCAGCGAATACCTCCTTGCTCTTATGTGCGTGGTTGAGCGTCTGGGCGTGCTGCTCCCTGTACTGATCGCTCTCCGCCTTCGAGGCGCACAACTCCTCGTAGGCCTTGTTGCGGGCGGACACGGTGGCGGACTGGGGATTGTCCAGCGCGACGCACAGCGATGGGAAGAACAGCAGTGTGTCAGTGTCTGTCTCGCAGAGGGCAATGTCGATGTTGCGCTCCATCTCCTCCTTGGTCAGCCCCGCCGGCTTCGCCTGGCGCAGCCTTTCGTGCGGCGGCTCCCTCGCGGCAGGCGCTGGTTCCTCGCCACCTGCGCCGCCGGCGCCCGCGGCGGTTGACTCGGCGCCCGCTGCGCCCTGGCCGGAGCCGGGCTGCCCTGCCGATCCGGCGGCGTCGGGCTTCTGTGCCTGATAAAGGGACGGCACGAGGCTCTTGGGCGTCACGTCCCTGCCGTTGCACTCGACGCGGATTCGGCCGCCGCTGCTTCCGCTGTTGCCGCCGCTGGTGTTCTTTGTGCGCGAGTTCTGCGTCTGCCCAGCGGTGGTGGCCTGCCAAGTATTCTTCGGCAACTGTGATTGCTTCATGACCTGCCTGCTTACGTACGAGCTGGTAAACTTGCACACTGGAATCTGACGCAGACTCTCCAGAACTAGTGCTTGCACTAAGGGGTACTTATTTGGCTCACTAAACAATCGGCATAGGCTGCTGGGTTTTCAGCCAGTCGCCGCCCATAGGCGCCTTCTGCGCTGGCTGAGCCTGCTGGTTGGGCCAGTCGCAGCCCGCAGGAGCCTAGTGTGCTGGCTGACGGTTCTGGATGCACACGCTGATTGCACCTCATAGCTTGCAGCACATATCTTGCATCCCACAACCACTTAGCATTCTAACGCCGCAATGACTGCACCCAATGGTTTGCAAATCATGTGTTCCACCCCGTCGCTTTTTGCAACGTATGTTCACATAACTTATTTGTGCATGTATTTATGTGTATATATATGTGACTTGTGCATCTACACATACATACGTAGTTATATATACATATATATATATATATATATATAAACCTATACACAGACACATATGTATGTATGCATGCATGTATGTATGCATATATGCATGCATGCATGTGTGCATGTATAGTTGTGTGTGTATATATATATAGATCTGCGCATGCATAGTGGCCTTAGGCTCATACCGCCACCGTGCCCAGGTTGTGGGTCTGAGGTCTCTTGGATGGTCGTTGGGCTCTCGTTGACGCCTCTCGGGGGCCTCCTGGAGGCACTTGTGAGGCCTCTGGGGGGTTGTTTTGGAGCCTCTTGGAGCCTCTTTTGGGCCTCTTGGGGGCTTCTTGGGGCCTCCTGGCGCCTCTTGGGGCGGAAAGCTTGGATTTTCGGTTCGTGCTCCCCCTCTTGGGCTTCTCTTGGGGCCGTCTTGGGGCCCTCTTGGGCCGTCTTGGGGCCCTCTTTGGCCCTCTTGGGGGCTACTGGGGCTGTTTTGGGGCTTCTTGGGCTGTCTTGGAGCGTCGGAAGCTCGAAACATCGAGGGCCCCGAACACATTATATTGGCGAAGGACCCAACCATATGCAGTTGTTTGTAATGCAATTGTGAATGTCATCTTCGCTGGAACTCCCTTTGGGGTCACGAAACGTCTGAGGGGCGTGCCGAGATGGGGGGTGGAACCGCCATGCGAACGCTGCCACTAGGGCCTTTGGTGGAGCTCCCTATGGGGCCCCGAAACGTGTGAGGGGTGTGCCGACATGGATGGCGGAACCGCATGCGAACGAAGCCATTGGGGCTTTCGGTGGAGCTCCCAATGGGGCCACGAAAAGTGTGAGGGGTGTGTGGCAGGATGGGGGGCGGAACCGAACGTGAACGCAGCAGCTGGAGCCTTCGGTGGAGCTCCCTTTGGGGCCACGAAGCGTGTGAGGGGTGTCTGACATGGGTGCGGCGGCGCCATGCGGGCGCTGCCACTGAGGCCTTCGGTGGAGCTCCCTATGGGGCCACGAAGCGTGTGAAGGGTGTGCCGAAATGTAGGGTGGAACCGCATGTGAACGCACTGGGTCCTTGGGTGCAGCTCCTTAGATGGCCACGAAGCGCTTGAGGCGTGTGCCGAAATTGGCGCGGGGCTGCCATGCGGGCTCTGCCGTCTGGGCCTTCGGGGGCACGAAACGTGTGAGGCGTATGGCGACATGGGTGCGCCGGCGCCATGCGGACGATGCTATTGGGGCCTTTGGTGGAGCTCCCTGTGGGGCCCCGAAGCGTGTGAGGGGTGTGCCGACATAGGTGGGGTGCCGCCATGTGGGCGCTGCCATGTGGGCCTTCGGCGGAGCTCCCTATGGGGCCAAGAAGCGTGTGAGGGGGGTGCCGACATGTTCTACATGTGGAGAGACGAGGCAAGAATGGGAGAAGGGGGGGAGGAGGGCGAGAATGAGAGGAGGACGCGAGGCACTGTCCCTTCAAAATGAGGACCCAGCACAACCGGACGCTTGTGACTTGAAGAACAGATGAGGAATCGATTACTTTGGCCTCTCGGGGCCCTCTTGAGAGGGCTCTTGGGGCTCCCGTGGGGCGCCTCGACAGCTTCTTGGCCCGTCTGGGAGCCGTCCTGGGCGTCTCGGACCAATCGTGCGCCCGTTCGGGGCCCCCTTGGGCGAGTCGGGACCGCCTGGGCGGCCTCTCGGGGCCCTTTGGGCCCGTGTGCGGGCCCTTCGGAGTCGGACAAATCATACCAGAACACGCCCGGGGCCCCAGGGCCCACGCGAGGCGCGCCATAGGGCCACGTGGCACGCCCCAGAAGCTTTGGCAATCTTTGGGGTCTGGGCCACATGAAGACTCCTCAGGATTGAAGACGGAGGCTCCAGGGGATCGAACAAGGGACCTCAGGACGGATACATAAGGTGGGTGCTTATAACCTACATATGCGTACACATATACGTTTACATCTTCATATACATGTGCATAGACATAAAATGCACACATACAAATGCTTTCACATGTGCAAGCACACTCGCATACACATGAATGTATCCATATACGCACATACATGCATGCGCACACACACACACACACTCGTGCATTCGTACATGTATGCATGGATGCATGCATGCTTGCACACATACATACATACACACGTACGCACATACATACATACACCCATCCATGCATACATGCATACACACATACATACATGCATGCATACATACATACATCCATTCCTACATACACACATACATTCGTACACACATGCAAACATACACACATGCACATACACATACACACGTCCATACATACATGCATCCACGCGCATAGACATACATGCATACATCTAGACATACATACGTACATACATATATGCATACATACACATCAACCCATCCATCCATACACATACATGCACACGTCCATCCATACAGACAACCACAAACAAAACTGCATACGTACATGCATCTATATATACACACGCCCATGCATTCATACATACATGTATGCATGCATACATACATACACACATGCACTGATGCATACATGTACCCATACATGCATACATGCATACATGCATACATGCATGCACACATACAAACAGGCAGGCAGACAGACAGACAGACAGACATACTGTATGTGCATACATCTAGATATGTGCAGGCAATAATCTGCTACCATGCTCCCTGGCACTTTGAGGGACGGTCGAATGCAAAGGGCTACCTGGTAGGGATTACTGTGTCCTCTAAGGGCCCACCCCGAGATACTTTTACAATGATGGGCCCGCGCTCCCGAGGCCACGAGTCCTCGTAAAAGCGATGGGTTCGCTCTCCCGAGTCTCCAAGATGGCAGAGGCAGGCAACCAATGCCGCCAAGACTGCCCAATATGCCTCCAAGACGAACCAAGACAACCGAGGCGGGCCACCAGGGCCGCCAACATGGCCTTCGCACCCCCCAGCAGGCATCGAACGTGGCGACAGTTTCCCAGATCGCACCCCCCAGGGGTGGCGAGGTCCCATTTGAATCTGCGTAGGGCGTCACTATGCTGGACCCCCCCAGCAGGCCTGGAAAGTGGCGACGGTTTCACAGATCGCACCCCCCAGAGATGGCGAGGTCTAGTGGGAATCAGCGTAGGACGTCGCTATGCTGGACCCCCCAGCAGGCCTCGAAAGTGGCGACAAATGTCCGATTTTAATCTGCGTAGATCGTCACTATGCTGGACCCCCCGGCAGGCCCCGAAAGTGGCGACAGATTTTGCAAATCGCAGCCCCCCAGGGATGGCGAGGTCTGATTTGCATATGGCTGGACGTCGCTGTGCTGGACCCCCCAGCAGGCCTCGAACGTGGCGATCGTTTCGCAGATAGCAGGCCCTCAGGAATGGCGAGGTCTAGTTTGAATCTGCGTAGGGCGTCACTGTGCTGGACCCCCCAGCAGGCCTCGCACGTGGCGACAGTTTCACACATCGCAGCCCCCCAGGGATGGCGAGGTTAAATTTGAATCTGCGTAGGGCGTCACTGTGCTGGACCCCCAGCAGGCCTCGAAAGTGGCGACAGTTTCACAGATCGTCGCCCCCCCAGCGATGGCGAGGTCCCATTTGAATCTGCGTAGGACGTCACTGTGCTGGACCCCCCAGCAACCCTCGAAAGCGACGACAGTTTTGCAAATCCCCCCCCCCCCCCCAGGGGTGGCGAGGTCTAGTATGAATCTGCGTAGGGCGTCACTATGCTGGACCCCCCAGCAGGCCTCGAAAATGGCGACAATTTCACAGATCGCAGCCACCCCCAGGGATCTGTGCTGGACCCCCCAGCAACCCTCGAAAATGGCGACATATTCACAGATCGCAGCCCCCCCAGGGATGGCGAGGTCTAGTTTGAATCTGCGTAGGACGTCACTGTGCTGGACCCCCCAGCAGCCCTCGAATGTGGCGACAATTTCTCAGATCGCAGCCCCCGAGGGATGGCGAGGTCCCGTTTAAGACTGCGTAAGACGTCACTGTGCTGGACCCCTCAGCAGCCCTCGAATGTGGCGACAGTTTCACATATCGCACCCCCCAAGGATGGCGAGGTCCCGTTTGGGACTGAAGGCCTCGAATGTGGCGACAGTTTCACACATCGCAGCCCCCCAGGGATGGCGAGGTCCCGTTTGGGTCTGCGTTGGACGTCGCTGTGCTGGACTGCCCAGCGGCCCTCGAAAGTGGTGTCAGTTTCACAATTCGCAGCCCCCCAGGGGATTGCGACGTCGTATTTGAATCTGCGTAGGACGTCATTGTGCTGGACTCCCCAGCAGCCCTCGAAAGTGGCGTCAGTTTCACAGATCGCAGCCCCCCGCAGGCAAGACAGGAGGAGGCGGGAGGGAGGCGGGAGGAGGAGGAGGACGCGATCACAGTCCTCTATTCAAGACGAATGCCCACCCAAGGAGGGTTGGGAATAACGCAATCATAGTCCGAGTGGGTGAAGCAATAGTGTCTCAGCCAGAAACCTTCTAAGAGCTTTTCGTGCAAGCCACAAAGGTTCTCAGACCATTCCTTGGTGGGCCTTCAGTCGCGTCAGGACGCTTCGCCACTGCTTGAAAAAAGGGAAGATGACGACGAAGACGAGAAGGGAACCTCCGACACGACGCGGAGGAGCGTATCCCATGTTACGGCGCTCCCCAACCTGACTGGGTGCATATGGTGTCACGGGTTAAATGCTACGGTATTGTGTGCCCTCTCGAACAGTCGACTCCTATAATGCTGTGCTGGCACGGTGGGGGGACTTGCCGCAGGCAGCTAGGTATGTGTATGTATACGTATATGTATATACACATACATGTATGCTGTACACTATTTGTATATATAGATGAATGTGTGTAAACATGTTCACATACACATGTGTACATACAGGCGGCCCGGATTAGTAGGTCGACCCTGCCAGATCAAGGGTACCCTCGTGTCCTGAGTCTTGCGACCCATGCCTCCTGCATTTCTGTGGCACCGTGGCCCTCAGAAGGGTCTTGTGTCCTCTCGCGGGTCCTCTCCAGTAGAGTCCGACTGTACGCGGGCAACCATTCTTGACGCCGGCGCCTTTGTCGGGAGCGGCCAAGAGGGGGGTGTCCAAGAGGGGGGGGTGCAAATCATGACCGGCGGCATGTGCGCGGCTCAGCGGGGGGGCCAGGGGCGTAATGAAACAAGAAGAGGCGCCAGGAAATCTGGGGAAATACCTTGGCCCCCGCCATGATGTCCCCCCCCCCTAGTCATCACCCAGCTCTTTTCCGTCCCCGACCCTCCTCCTCCTCCTCCTCCTCCTCCTCCTCCTCCTCCTCCTCCTCCTCCTCCTCCTCCTCCTCCCCCTCCTCCTCCTCCTCCTCTTTTCCGCCCCCGCCTTTGGCGAGGCGAGGGAAGAAACACAACGGATTGGGGATCCACTGGGGCCGGATATCGCGAGGGCTTGGGGTGGTAGCAAGGCCCCACGTCTGGCCGACGCCGGCGCGTTCCCCCGGAAGCACCGGACGCAGCATGTCAAATTTCTTCGTAGCGTTAAGTCGGGCGTGTCCCCCTACAGGGGGATTTTTGACGAAAAATTTAAAAAATTCCCCCCCAAAAAACTCCAATGGTCAAAGAATGCGCAAAACATCGTCCCCAGATAATGTTTCGGCTGTTTTTGAAGATTCCCCCCTGCAGAGGGACAGGCCCGACTTGCTTCTTAGCGGCCGAAGTCTCGATCGGCGCCCAGATGAATTGCAGCACATAGGTTGCACCATACACAGATACCACCACAAATGTTGCACACCGAGAGTGCCATAGCCCACTGCTTGGGGTCCACACTGGCGAGCATGCAGACACACCCAAACGTTCAGTACTGCATTCGTGGTTCCTTCTGCCCAATAGCGGCCTTGCCCTTGGATGCCCCGCCGAGCTGGCTGTTCCCTGCCCGGATGGTCCTCGAAGTGCCAGACTGCATCGCTGCAGTTGGCGAGCACCAGGGCTGGTTGAAGAGCAGAAGGGGGGAAAAATGGTCTAAGGTGGGAGGGGGGAACAGGAGGGGGAGACGCCTACGCGGCTTGAGCATGAATGAGCAGTAGAGGAAAGGTGCGGGTATGTTGAAGCAGGGAAGCAGGACAAGCGTGCCCTAGAATGGGGGCACGCCACCTGTAGGATGCACTGGTCCCCGTGTCGACGCGCACACACTGTGGGATGTACACTGGGCCGCCTGCCCCCGAATCTTCGGATCAATGGCTCTCGCTTTCCCAGTTTCCTCGTGCCTCCTGTTGCCTGGTGGATCACTCCAACTGAACTGTCGAATCGAACTCCCCTGAGGGAAATCCCTGAGGTGTACCACGCGACTTCCATAACTACTGACATTTGAGTGTGGGGCGCGCCCCGCAAACACGACGACCCTTACGAGATGCATATCGCCAACCGCAGATCCACACGAGAGGGGGGGTGCGCGAGTCGCGGGTGGCAAAGAGATCTCGGGTGGGTCGCAGGACGGATGGCGGATGGGTCGCGGGGCGGGTCGCAAGTGAGTCTGAGGGGAGAGGGTTCGGCGGAGGGTCGCGTTGGCGGCGGCACGCGATGATGTTCCCCAAAGCCATTGTAACACAGCCAGCCGCAAACGCAGAGGGTGTTCTCAAAGCAATGTGGGTGGATCGCGAGGCTGGCCGTTGGACGGTCGTGTGGACGGCGGCGGGCGGTGGCATACGGCGGGTGCACTTTTTCAGGAATGTGCCCAGGAGGCTCCAGATCCAAGAGGGTTCCTTGTATGATGAAGGCGGCGGTGATATCCACGGGCAAACCTCACGCGGTGTTCCACAGGCTTCCAGACCCTGGACTCCTTGCCCAAGGATTCCTTGTCCAATGCCCTCGCCGTAGTGCATCCCGGGAGGCCAACGGCAAACAGCCCGCTGCGAGCGCGGAGGTCGCAGGTGCGTCGCGGGGCAAACCGCGCATGGCCTGCGCGGCGGGGCGCGGGGCGCGCCCCGGGGGGAGGGTCGCAGAGCTGGCCGCGACATGGCCGTGAGTCGGATTGCGGGCGTGTCGCACGCGGGTGGGCCGCTGGCGCATCGCGGGCGGGCTGGCGGGGAGGGCCGCGGGGAGGTCCGCGGGTCGGGTGGCGGGTGGGTCGCGGGAGGATCGCCGGCGGGGGCCGGCTCGGAGCAGGAGAGGAGGCGCCGCCCTGCGTGCGCCTCGTCGCGCGCGCCCGGGGACAGCGAAGGACGCTGCGGGCCCTTCCAGTCCAGGTAGGATTTCGGGGGCGCGCAGGCATGGATTAGCGATCCGTGGATCTGGCGCGCGGTCGCCAAATCCATGGATCGGGGGAGGCACCCTCCCCAAAATGCGACCGGTGGCGCCTCGTTCGGCGGCGGCAATCAGCGACTTCCGATGGAAACGGGACCCATCACTAATCCACGCCCCCTTGATCCATGTTTGCGATCGCCTGAGAATCGGGAAAGCATGCGTGCATCGCTTATCGCCCCCGCCACACGACAACCACACGCCAGAACATCCGTGTCGCAATTGCAGCAGCACCCCGATGACGAAGCGCAGTGGCTTCGAGCTGCGCGTCCTCTGAGTCGCACGCCTGCGCGCCTTGCGCCCCGCCAAAGCGGCAGCCATGTGCTTGATCTCGCGCCGCCCGCTGGGGAAGGGAGGAGGAGGAGGAGGAGGAGGAGGAGGAGGAGGAGGAGGAGGAGGAGGAGGAGGAGGAGGAGGAGGAGGAGGAGGAGGAGGAGAGGAGAGAGGAGGAGGAGGAGGGGGAGGAGGAGGAGGACGAAGAGAGGAGGAGAGGGGACGATGACAAGGACGACGACGACAAGGACGACAAGGACGACAAGGACGACAAGGACGACGACGAGGACGACAAGGACGACGACGAAGAGGACAGAGGACGACGAAACAACTTTTTGCACTTTCTGCCGCTCCTGGGGCGCCCTCGTGGCCACGGCTGGACACGGCTGGAAGAACTGGCCAGGTTGGACCCTGGGAAAGCCTGGGGACCGTTTTCGAATCGATTCCGCCAGGATGAGGAAGAGTTGGGGGATAATGAGAACGAGGAGGAGGATGAGTCGATGAGGAGGAGGAGGAGGAAGTGGAGGAGGAGGACGAAAAAGAAGAAAGCTGGGCCCCTGTCTGTCTCGATCCGCTCATCGGCCTGTCTCTCCGTCTCTCCCTCCCGACCTCAATCGTTCATCCAACGCTTCTCTCCCTTCTTTCTCTGTCCGTCTCCCCCCCGCAGGCACGGAACATCTTGAGGGGCTACTCTTTCCAAGCGCTTGTTGTCGCGGAGATCTCAGTCCTATCCAGTAGCTCGCCACTGCTTTACAGCCCGCCGCAGCCCAACATGCCATCACATTGGGGCGGGTGGTAAGGGACGTCGTGCGGCGTGTGCTTGCCATCGCTCGGACGTCCATTACCTATGCATTTTTTGGTCTCGTGCGTCCTAATTTGCCAGACGATCTAGGATACTTCTCGATGGTCCTCGCTGGGGAAGACAGATGCAAACGTCCGAGCGATGCCAAGCGTAGGGGGGGGGGGTGGGGAGGGGCAGGTCGCCTGCGGGCCGCGCGGCGGCTGAGAGCAAGGTCGCGAGGCGGGTTGCGAGGCGTTGATTACAAGAGCAACAATGCAGTCAACCCGTGCCATAAGGATGGCCAGCGAAAGTCGCCAAGGATGGGCCGAAGGGGCAATGATGCAAGGGTGCCATTGGGAGGGTTGCCCATCCTTACTATGCGGGCTGGCTGCAGTGGGGATCCACGCCACGT
>CAUYUJ010014143.1:420465-425465 GCA_963575745.1 Prorocentrum cordatum
CCGCCTCCGCCCGACCTGCTACAACAAGAAGAAGCATGATAATTCCAAGAAGTACAAACTTCAGTTCATGTGGAGTTCCCAGCTGCAGACGTCCCAGATCTACTAGGACACCAACCCAGTGGGCACAGTGCATCAGGCAGTGTGCGAGACTCTGCACTTGCTGGGAGCATGATGAACTGAGTGCATTGCAGCGTTCTTCTCAACTCCCATTCTGCAGTATGCTTCTCCATCGGGCCAGGCAGACCTTCCAGCCCTTCGACACTCCCCCTCTTCAATCGCAGATCTCGCTTCTTGACATGACAGGTCGACCAGCTCTTAGTCGCACCATGCCAATTCAGAACTCGCAGGTGCAAATCACAACAGCGGGTGATGTTGCGCAACATCGTCTCATTTCCTTTGTTGATAGTAGCGATTCACACAATCAGGGCAAAGGTTGGACAAAGAGCCTCTCACTTCGGTGACTCTGTCTGAGCCCTGTTTTCTGTCTGTCATGACACTTAGAGCTGCGCCAAAAAATCATGTTCATGCAAGTGTTGAAACCTTGGGGCTGTGATGCATGTGTGACGGTGTCCAGTCATCACTGGCTGTCCTTTTTCGTGCTGGACTTCGAGGAATTTGCTTGATGCAGTCGAGTCCAGGTGTGTTATACTCTACACATGGTGAGGGGTCCACTCGTCACTTCTCATGTGTTCTGCATTCTCGATGGTGCCTCGGCGGTGCCTCGAGGTTTTCCCCGAATGAGGTCCCCGCATGTGGCCGGTGGCATCCCCTTGCAGAGCGACCGCTCCACGAAACCTACCTGCTAAGCTACGGACGCAGATCCATGTACGGTTTCATCCGGGCGGCACCGTGCTTCGCTTCTCTTTTTGTGAGGGTAGGGATGAGCTGGGTCGAACGCACTCTTATCTTATCTTATCTTATCCTCCCCTCCTCCTCGTTCTCCTCCTTCTCCTCCTGCTCCTCCTTCTCGTCCTCCTCGTCCGCGCCCTACTCAATCTCCTCCTCCTCATTCTCCTCATTCTCCTCCTCTTCCTCCTCCTCCTCCGACGACGGTTCCTCCTCCATCCTCCCCCTCTTGGGGCATATGACAATTTCCCTCGCCCTTTGTTCTTCTGCATGCTCCCCCGCTTCCCTGAGCATCTCAACTCCCCTGGGCATCGTTTCTGGATAGGCTGGCGGGGACTTTTTGATCGCGAGCGCGCCGGAGGAGCTGGACGCCGTCAAAGAGAAGGGGGATACTTTTTAGTCAGCGGCCGCGGGCGAGGGCGCCTGCGGCGAGTCAGGTCCAAGCGGGCTACGCAGAGACTAATTAGGCAGAGGCGACGCGCAAAGCAACAGCTACGCGGCAAGCCGAGGCCTCACGCAGGGTAGATGGCTGGAGGAACTGAAACTGAGTGAAACTGCCAGAGAAGGGGGATACTTTTTTTGATTGGCGGCTCACAAGGACAGATCCAGGAAGCGGGACGGTGAGAAGGGGGATTTTTTTTTTTTTTTTTTTTTTTTTTTTTTTTTTTTTTTTTTTTTTTTTTTTTTTTTTTTTTTTTTTTTTTTTTTTTTTTTTTTTTTTTTTTTATTATTATTATTATTATTATTATTATTATATATATATATATATTATTATTATTACAGCCGCAGGCGGAAGCGCCAGCGGCGGGCGGTCGCGGGCGGGCTACGGCCGCGACTAAATTGCCGAGCGCGAGAAGGGGGATACGCGAGGCGTCAACAATTTACCGCAACCGTGCTGTTTTCGCCCATGCTCAAGTCTCGAGAGACGCGCGGGTGCCCAAGACTCTGCCAAGCAGCCCGTGGTGCGAACGGGATACCCACACCGCGTAGTATTGGAACCGCTTATCTGGACACATAGACAAGAACCAGCGCTCGAGATTGAACTTCCACGAGCCGCTCAGGGGTTCATGACCAAGTCTTAAGGCGATCGAGGAGGATACTCCCAGAGAAGCTGCCGATCCATACACGCACAACGAGCCAACATTTGGCACGGAGCCTCTCTGATTCAGAGCAATTTGTCCGTGGTGTTGTTATTGCAATAGCCTGTGCTCGAAGCTGCACCAGAACTGGCAGATCGACGAGAAGATCTGCGTGCGTTTTCGTTCTGACGTACCCTGTCAAGGTACGGTCGAACGATATACTCACGGGCGCTCTCACCTTCCCGAAGTGTTTGCGGAGGCGTCCTGCATCAAGGTGCACAGGAATGACGTCAACGAGGATCGTGGAGTGTAGTTGTGGGAGTCATTGTCTCTCTCGTATTCTTTGCCAGAAGGAGGAGCGTTCCCCGGAGTGGGCTCTTTGCAAAGTCTTGCTGCCAAGCCATCGACGAGAACTCGAGAACAACAATTCCGTCTGATACGCCAGCTATCATGGCAGGGAACATTCCGCACGGTGGGTCTCACGTTTGCATGTGCTCATCGTGCGCTGGCTGGTTCGTCGGGACGTGCACAATGGATTATCGCTGCCCGAGCCTGCGAACGTGTGTGGGGGCCCTGTCTCCGAGGTCTCACGCCGGAAACCTTACACGATAGCGACTTCTGTTCAAACCGCTCAGGCCGAACGTGCGCGTTCTCCTGCGGGGTTCCCCGAGGAGGAGCTGCCATATATGTAGTCCGAAAATGCGATCACCAAGACGTTGAGAGCGGTCGCGGCATCGAGGCGGCGAGGAACGCGAGAGATCCAGGCATCCTGCTAAGCGTAAGCGAACACGACCGAGGCCGTCGACCTCTACCTCTGCATTGAAGCGCGCAGCATCGTTATAAGCTTGGGGCGCACAGTGCTGCGACACGGCGTGCATCGGACGTCCCACTAAATTCAGAACTGCCTCTCGTCGGGATTGGAAGCCGCAGAGGTAGCATAACACCAAAGCAATGGTGCAAAGAAAGTGCTTTGGGAATTACGACACATTCTGTCACGCCTACCTGTACTGGGAGATGACAGCGTAATTCAATCCAAACCTTTAGAATATCCATGCGGAAAGATCTGTCGACCTCAGACAAATTCGTGCTGCGACGCACGGCACCCATGCTCCGTGTTCAACGTGATTGCCACGCCGACATGCGTCCGGGTATCTCGAACGATTCCACTGAGCACGCAGACGCCCACATTCGACTCAATTCCGGCTTCTCTCGGCGGTAACACACATAGTTGCATTCCAACGGCAACAGCCATGGCAGGTATGCTGTTCCTCAGGCGCCCTCTCTCGTTGTTCGTGAAACAATGTATTGCCTGCCCCGCTCTGCTCCCCCGCCTGGGAGGATCCACCACGGAGGAGGAGGAGGAGGAGGGGGAGGAGGAGGAGGAGGAGGAGGAGAGGAGGAGGGGGAGGAGGAGGGAGGAGGAGGAGGAGGAGGAGGAGGAGGAGGAGGAGGATGAGGAGGGAGGGAGGAGGGGAGGAGGAGGAGGAGGAGGAGAAGGAGGAGGAGGGAGAGCCGTGCGGCACGCAGGCATGGAGGTGTTCGTAGGTGCGAGCACGCGTGCCCAGCAACTTACGCTGTCTGGCCCTCGGACGGCAACGCACGTGCGCCCCTGTCGCCTGACGCGGTGGCTCAGGGGCAAAGGTATTACAAAGCCTCCCCAGATCACGTGAGCGAGCATTGATTGCCAATGCCGCTTGCCGACGCGGACGTGCGGTGCTGCGGCCCTGATGACAATCTGCAACAGTGATTTCCATGTGCCCTCCGCTAGCTAGACGGGCTTCCATCGAGGCAGAACTCTAAGGACGGGTTTCAACGACTCGAGATAAAAAAGGCCGCGAGCTCATCAAACGCCTACGAGCACAACCTAAAATGTGGATCATGTATGTGAGCGTCGTGTATGCTCAGCTCGTGTGCCGCTCGTTATTCACTTCGGGATGCGGCACGCGTGCCGAGAAGCGTGTGCATGTGTGATCATTGCGCTCGCGGCAGAAATAGTGCTCGCGTGGATTGGGGATGCACGTGGGCGCGATGGCGTGCCACTGCACGCGCGGCCACCCAAAGCGCCACGTGCTTCAGGGGGCTGTGGCCGGCATCTGCTGGAAATTCGAAGCGGGCAAGTGCCACGTGGCTCTCCTAGACCTGGGGCCATCTCATCGCATGTTGCTCTCGGCACACATCCTGATGCGTTGCTGTCGTCGGTTTCAGGCGCGTGCGGCACCGAAAGGGTGGTTGACGCCACGGGACATATGGTAGCGAACTTCGAGGCTACAGCGTCGGGGACAAACAAGTTTGCTGGGAATCTGAGCTACGGGGGTCCATCAGCGAAGCTCTCTGCAATTCGGCAGTCTGCGCACCAATGCGGTGGAACATTTACACCACGCTTTTGGCAAACGGAGGCGCCCTAGGGATGTGCTTCAATTGGGTGTGTTAATGCTGCAACTCGTGATTGGTGAACGGCCTACGTTTGACGTGAGAGAAACACGTGTAACCGCAATCATTGTCCACCCGTTGTTGGCCACAATCTTCCTGGATTCGACTTCACCTGCGAATATTGCCTCGACTGCCTCCGTGGACGCCAAAGAGCCCCACCGGACCGTGGCTGTCGGGCACGAGGGCAAGCAATCGATACGCCTCCTCCCCCTGGATGGATGCCATGCCTATGCTTTGAGGCGTCAACGTGAAATCGACTGTTGGGACACCTCGCCCAAGGTATTGATGCGCAGGTAGCTTCACTCAAAGAAGTGTGATACCGCCCACGCAAACTCGCATTCATTCCCTTTCGTCTGTTGGCACTCGCAATTCTGCGTTTTCGCTGGCTGGCGTACACTTGTTGACCTGCCTGCAGTGCTAGGTCACCTTGTACTCAAAGGTCTGCTTGTTCACACTGGTCGGATTGAGCTGATGGTGCTGCTTGTTCACGCATGTATGCAAGCGCTCGTGTGGTATGGCTCCACCTGTACTCGTCGCCTTGCTGGTGACCGCAGGTATGATCGTGGTCACCTCTTCGCCGCAGTAGAGGTCGATATGTTGGTACTCGCAGCTCTGCTGTTACCCACGTGCTTCTATAGTTGCGCA
>CAUYUJ010014143.1:430465-432965 GCA_963575745.1 Prorocentrum cordatum
TCGTATTGCAAGCGTGCTGCGCCAGAGAGTTGTATGGCAGTGTATTGCAAGGACTGCGTTGCACACGAAGATCCAGCAGTACATCTGCGCCCCGGAATGTATTGCACGCCCCACATGTGCTGCAGCCCCGCAGATCTATTGCACCCGGATCTATTGCACCACCCCCTTGTCGCTGGACCCCCTTTTGGGTCAACCCGACTGCGGCCGCGTTCAAGTTCATCACGACGTAGGACGAAAGCTGCGAATTCTTGCTCAACTCGCCCTCGTTCATGCCGAGTCCCACGACTTCCAGCTGAGGATCTCCTGGAGGCAAGTGCGAGATCCAAGAGGAGCAAATGTCCAAGACCCGGACCTTGCGCACGCTACCAAATCCTGGGACCTTACGCTGTTGGTGAATGAGCTGCGCGTAGTGAACCGTCAAACGCTCAATTGCTGCGTCGTCGATGTGAGTCACGAGCCGCTCTTGCGAGTAGAAATATCTGTCGTCGGACTCGTCCTGCCTGGAAAAATCTTGGACATCGAAATCATCTTCGCGGGTCAGTAGCGGCTGCGCTACTTCCTCCAGCAGCAGATTTTGGTGTCCAGGCATGCTGCCGGGCCCGTCGCCACCCGACGCCATGATCGCCTCCACGGCGGCAACGTTCTGGCTAGACCATGCGCGTGGGGCCGTGGCAACCAAGAAGAGGGACAACATGTGAGGTGTCCACGGCATCTCATGTCAGACCTGGCATGCTGGAAAAGCAGCGCGTCTCAGAGGGCTACGGATGTCTGCGTTGGTGACGACTATGACGAGGGGCGGGATGATGGTCCTGTTCTCCTGGGGTGTCGCACTGCGGCGAGAAAGTAGGCCCGAGCCTGGAGACCAAGAACGAAGAGGGGAAGGCATAGCAACATAGCAAGACATCCAGATATCCGCCACCGTGCCTCTGGGCACGGAGTGGGCGTGTCCTCAGAGGCGCCTAAATCGTCGCAAGAGGGCCCCAAGGCGGCCCCCATAGGGGCTCAAAAGAGGGACCACGAACAGAAAATCCGAGCCTTCCGCCCCAAGAGGCCCCCAAGAGGCCCCCTAAACGGCGCCCAAGAGGTGACCAAACTGCCTCCAAGAGGTCTCCGAGAAGCCTCCCACGAGATCCCAACGAACATCCAATAGGATTCATCCCCACAACCCAGGCACGGTGGCGGGATAGGCGGAAGGCCATTGGATCCGCCGCATCTTCCTGTTCCTTTTCTTCCCATTCCTTGCCGTCGTCGTCATCGTCGTCGTCGTCCTCGTCGTCTTCCTCCTCCTCCTCCTCCTTCTTCCCTCGCCTCCACGCGGGCCCCAGGGATAGCCCGAAGGGGCCCTCCAAGGCCCCCCCCCTGCTCCCAGCGATCTCTCTGTTCACCATGGTTGTCCGTTATGCCTGACTATATGGCCGATTCCGGAAACCCTGACCCAAAAATATCGTCATCTCTCGGAAGCATTCTTTTTACTTCCGCGGTCTTCCGCCGGCTTCCGCCGGCGGAGGCGGCCTCGTTTTGATTCCGTTAACCTTCCGCCGAGGAAGAGATGGCAACTCCTTTGCTCCTCGACGGCAAGGCCATTTTTGGAACGCTCCATGTGTCTCTTCGTCCCTTCATGGGCAGAACTCTGCATGGGCTGGCTGGGATGCTTTTTAGTCAGCGGCCGCAGGCGAAGTCGCCGACGGCGTGTCCAGTCAGAGCGGGGCGCGCAAAGACGAATTAACCTAAAGCCAATGGGCCGAAGCCTCACGCGGCACCTCGGTGGCCAGGCCGGCGAGTGGAGGCAGGCTGCTGACGGCGGCTGCACTCTGGCAGGGATGCGCGCAGCGTGAAGAAATCTGGAGGCCCCGGGCGCCCGAAGCCTTACCAGCGGAGGCCGGCCGGAAGCCCGCAGCGGTCCGGGGACCCGGAAGCGCCTTTGGCTCTCCAGACGGTGCGGTCGCTGGACCGTTTGGGGATCCCGTTCCGCAGATTTGATCAAATATCTGTGCTCATTGGTGCTCGTGTCCCTTGCTCCCTCCCGAACGCAGAGGACCCGCCGCGCAGAACTCTGACGACGCGCGCAGAAGAACACGGAAGCTGCCTGAGCAGGATCTCCCGGGGGTCCGCGCGGATCTCCGTTTGGGAAACCCCCTTTGTAAATAATGTTCGAATAACCTTTTGTGGGTTGCACGAAATGTTCTTTAAACGTTTTTGGCTGGGACTGTCTTGTTTTAACACATCAGGTTTTTGTTCTAGGAACAGTGTTTTTGTTCTTGGGGACACAGGCACAGATGACTCACCAGACGGTGCTCTCATCGGATCGGCTCTTGATGGCCCCGTGCCCCGAGTACCCCCCCCTCCTCCTCCTCCTCCTCTTCCTCCTCCTCCTCCTCCTCCTCCTCCTCCTCCTCCTCCTCCTCCTCCTCAGGGCGCACCCGCCCCAGGCAGGCCGAGAGCGAGGAGCCGCGCCAAGGCTGGAGCCGTCGGCCCGCCGGAAGCCCCCGCCGTGCGGGAG
>CAUYUJ010014144.1:2500-65000 GCA_963575745.1 Prorocentrum cordatum
CTTGGAGCGCAGCCTGTGAACTCAGTTCGGAAGCTCACCTCGGGAACCGAGCCCAGAACTCAGTTCGGGGACTCGGCAACATCTGCTGGACGCTTCGTCACTGGACGGGGCCGTGGATCCGCAGCCTGACCGAGTGGCTCCCGAGCGGAGGAGCAGGGGGAAGGCCCAGCTAAAGCGCGGCCACACGAGGGCCCGCAACACGGGCTGAGCAGCAGCAGTTCCTCCCTCATTCTCTCCCTGCGTCCCCCTCTTCCTCCTCCTCTTCCTCCTCCTCCTCCTCCTCCTCCTCCTCCTCCTCCTCCTCCTCCTCCTCCTCCTCATGCTGCTGCTGCTGCTGCTGCTCCTCCTCCTCCTCCTCCTCCTCCTCCTCCTCCTCCTCCTCCTCCTGCATCCCCCTCCTCCTTCTCCTCCTCCTCCTCCTCCCCATCCTCCTCTTCCCCCTCCTCCTAATCCCCCTCCTCCTTCTGCTGCTGCTCCTCATCCTCCCCCACCTCCGCCTCCATCCATTGCCCTTACAAATAACTCCACCCTGTCGCCCCCGCAACCGTGTTGGTAGAGCGGGCCCGGCTTTTCGCTGGAGACTTCCTCACCATGTACGATCATGATGTTAGACATTCGCAACAGCAACATCGACGGAAGGGGGGCCGTTTTCAAAATGGAGCTCTCGCCTTCGAGCCAGACTGGAGAGTCCGTTTCAAAAATGGAGCTCTTGCCTGTTGCGCCGCGCAATTTTGTCTTTCAACTATGCAACAGCTACAAGGACGGAGGGGGGTGCTTTCAACCTGAAGCTGTCGCTATAATGCCGCGCAGCCTCGCTGTAAAGTTCTGCAGCGCTGCAAGGATGGAGGGCGTTTCCTTTTCAACATGGATTCTCACCTTGACAACGCGCTCGCTCGCCGTGAAAGCTCGCAGCAGCTACAAGGATTGGGCGCACGTCGCTTTTAAAGTGGAGCGCTCGCGTGAGTCTGCCTCAATTTCAAGGCCCCAGGAAGTTCAAGAGATGTAACAGCTGCACGGTTGGAGAGCGGCTCCTTGTCAGAATAAGGCTCTGGCTTGAGCGTTCCTCGAAGCTCGTGGCCAGGAGTGCAACCTTGTGCAACAGTTGCACGGATCGGGGGGGGGGGGGGGGTATTTTTCCAAATCGGAAGTCTCGCTGGAAGCCTCATTGACTGCATGATCATACCTTCTCAAATTCCGGATTACGCGCCAGAAGGACTCAAGACAATCCCGTTTCAAACCTGGGCTTTCACATGAACGGCATGCCCGTAGGGTATTCGTCTTTCAATGGGGCGCTAACTGTAGTGGAAAGGGCGGCTTGGGGGGACTTCTGAGGATCGGATTCGGACGGGATGGTGTGTTGCGGCTTACTCGGGTCCTCCTCCTCCTCCTCCTCCTCCTCTCCTCCTCCTCCTCCTCTCCTCCTCCCCTTTCTCCTCCTCCTCCTCCTCCTCCTTCGCCTCCTCCTCCTCCTCCTCCTCCTCCATCCCCCTCCTCCTCCTCCTGCTCCTCCTCCTCCTCCTCCTCCTCTTCCTCCTCCTCCCTCTCGCATTGAGCATCTGGTCGTGCAGATGGGGAGTTTGGGCGACCGGTTGTCCTCAGTGCGGCCAAGGAGTCTGGAGGACCTGCCCTGGCCGCCCCGCATGCTTAACTTGCTGGTTCCTCAAGAAGCTTACAGCAGTTGCAACTCAAGCTGCATTGCGGTTCCTTGAGCTCCCTCGAGGTGTGGCTGCAGCTCAACAGCAGCTTCATCGAGCTGCCTCGAGCTATGGTTTGCAGCATACTCGCAAATACTGCCCTGGTACGTCCAAGACGGTTCCGCTATCAACTCAACTCCGTGCACTTCGATTCTTGCATCGCTGTACCTGGACCCATTTTCGTGCGCGGTTGGTGCTCGTGCGTCCGACTGTGTCACCCATGCGTTCCTAAACCGAGCCAGCTGCGCCTCGAGTCGGCGAGCTGCGGAACCGAGGCGATTGTACGCTGCAGTCGCCCCCCCCTGCTCTTCCCATGCTCCCCCTCCCCCCGACCTGTCCCCCTCATCCTCTAGACTCTACACCATCATCACAGTCGTCCTTTTCGTCGCCCTCTCCCTCATGCCCATCCCAGCCCCCCTCATTCCCAGGCACCCCACCCCAGACCCCCACGCAACCCCCGCCAGCCGCCCCCCACCCCCCCACCACCTCACCCTACCTTCTCAACCTCCCCACCCCCACCGCCACACCCCAAACCCCACACCCACACTACAGTCAACCCGTATAGTGTGGATGCGACGTATGGATGCAGGGGCCCTGGAGGGCCACGCTGGCGTTTTCCCAGCGAGGTGGGCCCGCGAGAGTCGCAAAGGATGGGCCGAGGGGGGCAAGGATGCAAGGGTACCCTTGGGAAGGTGGTTAATCCGCACCATGCGGGCTGACTGTACACACCCACACACACACACGTCCCTCCGCCCTCCTCATCCACCCTCCTCCTCCGGCCTCCTCCTCCTCCTGCTCCTCCTCCTCCTTGTCCTCCTCCCCTCCTCCTTCTTTGGCGCAGCGCAGAGCGCCTCCATTACTTTTCCTTGTGCACAACTTTGCCCCACTGCTCCTCCTCCTCCTCCTCCTCCTCCTCCTCCTCCTCCTCCTCCTCGTCCTCCTCCTCCTCCTCGTCCTCCTCCTCCTCCTCCTCCTGCGCCCATCTCCCTCCGGGGGGCCGGGCGCCGAGGTCCTTGGGCAGCTCCTTCAGCGCATCCTTCCTACGGCGCGCGCACGGCCGTGGCGCCAGCGCGCTCCCCCCCCCCCCCCCGGGAGGGCGCGGGCATGGGGAGGGGATTGGGGAACCAGAGGGGGGAGAGAAGGAGGAGGGAGGAGAGGAGAAAGGGGCAAGATGAGGGAGGAGGAGGAGAAGGGGAGGAGAAGGGGGGTCGGGGGTAAGGAGGGGGGCGGAAAAGGAGAGAGGGGAGAGGGGCTAGGTGCGCTCGCGCCATAAACGACATCCAGCCCCTCTCTCCCATCCCCTCCAATTGCGCGGAGTTTTCTCAATCCGCGGACGCGTGTCGTTGCCTACCTGGAGCTCCAACAGAAAGACCCCATCGTGTCATGCGCAGTCGGAAAAAAGGTAACTGCGCACATACGGGTAGGAAGAGGAGGAGGAGCAGCAGGAGGAGCGGGAGGAGGAGGAGGAGGAGGAGGAGGAGGAGGAGGAGGAGGAGGAGGAGGAGGAGGAGGAGGAGAAGGGGGCCATTCTGGCCCCTGCGGGAGGGGCGCCCCCCCACCACCCGCGCACGGGGGGCGGGCTCGAGCGCGCCGCCCCGTGGGCGGCGCGCGTACGAGCGGAAGATCATCCACCGGCTGACGAACTCCGAGCTGGACATCCACAACATCCACAACATCGGCTTCGAAGCTGGCGAACTCCAAGCTGACGAACTCCAAGCTGACGAACTCCAAGCGAAGAACATCCAACATCCACCAGCTGACGAACTCCAAGCTGGACATCCACCAGCTGACGAACTCCAAGCTGGACTCCAAGCTGGACATCCACAACATCGGCTACGAGACTTGCCCGCCACGGTGGAGACTACCCGCAAGATGCCGAGACGATATTCGCACAGGGAGGCACGAGCAGGTGCAACTCTCAAGAGAACGGGCTATCTCATCCGACACGGGCTACAACCACACCTCATCTCAACAACGTCATGACTATGGCTACGACCGCCTTCATGATGGCGTCCACTACAGGACGGGATGAACTGCGTAACATTCAGCTCGAGGAAGAGCTGCGTAACATGCAGTCCGAGGAAAAGCTGCATAACCGGCAGCCTAATTACGACACCACGCACGCCACCAAGACTGACACCAGAAAAGACACGACCGAGCAATCCGAAAAGGTTACCAAGTACGTCGTCGTCATGTACTGGTGGACAACGGCAGCGCCGCATACGACGAGTGCGACTACGGAAGCGCCGCCTACGAACGAGTACTACTGCGACAATGTGTTCGACTACGACCTGTACTCCTACGACCCTCCGGACTACGACGGACCACAGGGCTACGACAACCGCCAGGACTACAAGGACGACCAGAACACAGAACACTACGACTTGGCAGCCGACGACTCCGGTTCGGACCCGGGGGACTACGAAGAGAGCGTGCCCTCCGAACTGCTACAGCCACCGGCAGAGCTACCAGGGCCGCCAGACGACCTTCGGGGACCACAAGCTGAAACACGAGGACCACACGCACAGCTACGAGACCCACCTGAAGAGCTTGAAGTCCCACATGCCGAGCTACGAGACCCGCCAGCAGAGCCACGACAGCCATCAGGTGAGCTACGAGAACCGCGAACTGAGCTATGAGAAGCGGGGCTACGAGAGCCACCAGCTGAGCTACGAGAGCCACAACCAGAGCTACAAGAGCCACAACCAGAAGTACTACAGGATCCACCTGCCGCGCTGTGAGAGTCACCTGCCCAGCCACGAGAGCCACAAGCTGAGCAACGAGGACCGCAAGTTGAGCCACGAAAGCCACAGGCAGGACTACAAGAACTACCAGCTGAACCACGAGGACTGCCTGCTGTGCTACGAGGGCCCTGGCTGAACTACGAGGGCCACGAGTTGAGCTACCGGAGGCACCGGCTGTGCTACGAGGACCACAGGCACAGCCACGAGAGCTACGAGGGCCACCTGCTGAGCTGCCAGGGCCAAAGCCAGAGCTACGCGGACCCTGCAGAACAACCAGGGCGAAGCAGAACTCCGCGACCCACCAGCTGAACTACGAGGGCCACAGGCAGAGCTACGGGGACCACTGCCCGAGCTCCGAAGGCCACAAGCAGAACTACGACAGACTCCCGCGGCACTACCAGGGCGACGAGCTGAACTGCAAGTACCACCTGCTGAGCAATGACAGCCACCAGCTGAGCTACGAGGACCACGTGCCGAGCTACTGGGACCACGCGTTGAGCTACCAGGGCCACCGGCAGGGCTTCGAACACCACAGGCAGCGCTCCGAGGATCGCCAGCTGAACTATGGAGGCTACGAGGACCACCTGCTGAACCACCAGGACCACAACCAGATGTACGAGGACTACAGGAAGAATCGCAAGAGTCGCCTGCAGAACTCCGAGGGCCAGATGCCAGGCACAGATGCAGAACTCCAAGGCCCAGATGCAGCCGAACTCCGAGGCCCAGATGCAGAACTCCGAGGGCCACCAGCTCAGCTCCAAGGGCCGCCTGCGGAGCCACGAGGGCCACAGCGAGAGACACTGGCAGAGCCACGAGGACTGCGAGCTGAGCTACGAGAACCACGGGCACAGCTGCGAGACCTACGAGGGCCACCTGCTGAGCTACGACGCCCACAACCAGAGCTACGCGGACTACAGGCAGGCAGACCTACCAGAGCCTCCTGCGGAGCGTCTGGGGGGACGGGCTGAACTGCAAGGACCAGAAGCAGGACTTCGAGACCCACCAGCTGAGCTACGAGGGCTACAACTTGAGCTACGCGGACCACAAGCAGAACTACGACAGCCTCCCGCAGAGCTGCCAGAGCGACGAGCTGTGCCATCTGCTGAGCAAGGACAGCCACCAGCTGAGCTACGAGGGACCACGCGCTGAGCTACCAGGGCCCCAAGCAGGGCCTCGAGGGCCACAAGCAGCACAAGCAGGGCTCCGAGGACCGCCTCCTGAACTACGAGGCCCACAGAAGACCTGGACTACCAGAAAGCTGATCGCAGTCGGCGACGCAGTACAGGGCAGGCTCCGCAAGACGTGCCATGATTGTGTCGTCGAGAAGCTGGACGAGACGTCCGCCACCGTCCGCTGGCTGGACGGCACTACGTGCCGGCTCCAGCGCGCGGCGCTCCGTCGGCCGCAGTAGCGACGGCGAGACCAGCCCGCCTGAAGCAGGAGGAGCTTACGACCTGCAGCGCTGCGGACAACGGTGTACTAGTATTAAGTCGGGCCTGTCCCCCTACAAGGGAATTTTCGACGAAAAATTAAAATACGGAAAAAATGCCCCAAATGGTCAAAACATGTGCAAACAATAGTTCCCAGACTATTTTTCGACTATTTTTGAATATTCCTCCTGTAGAGGGACGGGCCCGACTTGATACTAGTACATCGTTACGCACAGGGTACGACGTCTACTTCACTTTAGCGCTGCACTCCGACCATCACTTGAGCGGCCCGGCCACCGACTCCACCTCCTCTTCTCCTCGGTGGCCTCAGGATCCGGATGGACGAGCGAGTAGGAGGATAGTCAATGAGATGAGGGAGGAGGAGGAGGAGGAGGAGGAGGAAGAGGAGCACGAGGACAACTAGGAGCAGGAGAATGTGGCCTCTGAGCAGGAGGACGAGCACGAGGACAAGTAGGAGCAGGAGGAGGAGGATGAAGGAGGAGGAGGAGGAAGAGGACGAACAGCCGCAGGTGGAGGAGCAGCAACTGGAGTGGAAAGAATGGCAGGCGCAGTCGGACCAGGGGAGGGCGGAGGAAGGGGAATGAGGGGGGCGACAACCGTGAAAGAGGACGCGGATCCAGAAGATTGGCCTGCGCTGGGGCGAGAGCGCCATTCCGAACGACGGGAGCTAGCGCCGGTTCGAACATGAGGCCCACGCTGCAGCGGGAGCACCATTTCGAAACGCTGCCAACAACAGGGCGGTGAAGCACGAATAAAGATAATGCTTGAAATCTGGTGGAAGCAACAATACGCGGAGAGGGCCGGACATCCTCCGCACAGAGCCAGGGGAGAGAGAAGAGTCGTATCCAGAATGTTTTTGCTTTTGTCCCCTCCCTCCTCGGTCCGTGCGGGGGGACGCAGGGCCCGCTCGGGGTCGCGATTTGGGACGTGGGTGGAATTCTTTGGAACGATGGGCCGACGCGCTTCTGCTTGGAGAAGGCAAACCATGAAAGCTCCAAGAGGCCAAGAGGAGAAGAATCGAAAATATAGCCATACTTACCTGATCCCCAAATCGCGACGCCAATACACGTGCTGCATTGCGCGTCCTCCTGCCTCCAATACGGCCCTCCTCCCTCCGTGCGGGGCCTGCTTGGGGCTTCGCGCAATAGTTGGCCTTAACGCCGTCCGCACACGGAGGTGGTGCAGGGCCTGGCCGCCTGAGATCGCTGGCGCTGCCCCCCCTGGGAGGGCGTCGCCTCGGGACCGCGCCGTCCTGGCTGGCCGGCCACCCTCGTCTTCGGCATGGTTTTCTGCCCCCTCTTCCCTTGTCTTCGCCGTCCGCCGTCTCCGCCGTCTCTCTCCCGTCACTTGCGCTCGGCCCGTCCGACCGTCCGCTGAATCGTGTTCACCTCTCGTGCGGGCAGCCCGCCTTTAGCCGCCAATGGAGTACGGCTTCAAGCCGTGGGGGCTCGAATCCTGTATTTGTCGAGGGTTGGGAGTCTCTCGCGCTCTCTCCTTTCGCTGTCCTCTGTCCTTCTCGTCTCCGAATCTTGCTGTGCACAGGGACTGTTAGCTGAGCACTTCTGGCTCCACCCGTGCTTGCACTGTTTGATACACCGCTGTCTTCATGTATTGAGGCTGGGTAGGCCCTGGGTTACATAAGCCACGACTGGACGTCGTAGGCCGTGGGAGGCTGCTCTGCTGTGTTTCGTGTGTTGTCCTTCACCCCTCGCCTCCGTCCTCCTCCTCCTCCTTCCCCCCCTTCCTCCTCCCTGATTGGGGCAACGGTTCCCCTGCGGGCCAGTTACGAATTCTGCCGTTATGGAGCCTCAGAGCTTACGAGCCCGTGTCCGTGCGCGTGTCTGCGGGAGTGGTATAGCCCCCTTGAGGGGAAGCGGATTCCAATGTGGTGATAGTAGTATCCAGAAGGTGTAGGTGAACTGGAAAGGGGGCGGGGGGGAGGAAGGGGAAAGAAGAGAGGGCAGGGAAGAGGAAGGGAGGGAGAGCGGGGGGAGGAGGGGAGGAGAGAGGTGGGAGGGCGAAGGGGCACGACGCGCAGGCCAGGGCTCAGCAAGCGCCGTTTCAAAAAGTACCGTCTTCACCACTCAGCGGCTGCAGTGGGTGCGGGGCGGACTCCACGGACGATCTGATGCGACAGTCCTGGAGCACCCCGACAACTTGTGGAATGGCCTGCCGCAAATGGTACTGTCATGGTCGAAGCCGTGGCCTCGCTTTCGGGCAGGACTCCGCGCGAGACAGGTATCGTCGTGCGCCTACGCCCACGCCAGCGCCCAGCCTCTGGGCGAGGCGTCGGCGCACGCATTTGCAGCGCTTCACGCACACCGCTTCTCCATCATCCGTTTTTCTCCTCTTCCTCTCCCCCTCCTCCTCCACCCCTCCCCCTCCTCCTCCTCCTCCTCCTCCTCCTCATAATCCGTTCTTCATCCCTCCTCCTAATCCTCCTCCACATCTCTTCCTCCTCCTTCCTTCATCCCTCCTCCTCCTCCTCCTCCTCCTCCTCCTCCTCCTCCTCCTCCTCCCTCCTCTCATCAATTATCCTCCCGCTCTCCCGCCATGGCTCTTCCACGGAAGACTCCAGACTCGCAGAACCGACTCACTGTGCATAGTGCCAGGTCCACGCGCAGCTCATACATAGAACATACTATTGCCCCTTTACTCATCCTCCTCCTTCTCCTCCTCCTCCTCCTCGTCCTCTTCACCGTCCTCCACCTCAACGTCCTTCTCCTATTACCTCCCAGGCATGCAATGGTCGGCCTTGTCTGTCTATCTTCCTCTTTCAGCCGCGCCAGCACACCGTCCATCTGAGCCCTGCAGGGGGCACTTGGCAGAGCATCATGCGAAGACAGTTTCCACCCCCACCTTTCCTCCTCATCATTCTCATCCGCCTCCGCATGATCCTCGATCTCCTTATGCTGCTCGGCATCCCCGTAATCCTCCTCCTGCTCCTTCGCCTCCTTTGCCCCCGCAGCACTATACGATCTTACTCCTCCTCATGTTCCTCATGGTGTTCCACTCCCCGCATGTTGTTTGTTGCAAAGCTCGGCGATCCAGGGCTGAGCAGTCCAGCACCACACCTAGTTACCAGCCGCACGCGGCGAAGAGATCGTGAAAGCGGCTGCCCACGCATGTGCAGCACGCATCTGCGCAAAACAAGCCTGGCCCACACCAAGGCCGCAACATTTTTTTGAACCGTGAGACGTAATCCGCATCCCCTCCAGGGGGCTTTGGGATGAACCGGACAGAGTAAACCACGATAAGCAGGACAACAATTCCGCACAAACGGAACCAGCACGCTGGTTCTCGCCACTGCTTGGGAGAACGGTCACTAAGCGAAATCGTGCGATACGAAAATCCCCCACATCGTATCGGTGAGACGGGGTGGAGAAACGGGGAAGAGGAGGAGGAGGAGGAGAAGGAAAACTGAGCAAAGCCTTTCGGGTCATCGCCAACCGACTCCACCGAGTCCGGGCGCCCAGCAGACCTACGGCGTGCTCCCAGACCTATGGTCTGCGTCAAGCGGCGCGGGCCACGGACCTTCGCCTGAACCGTAGCTCGGGCCGAAGGCGCCGCGCGCGGGCGACGCCAGGGAGAGGAGACGACGGCAGCAGCGGCAGAGAGGGATGAGGGGAAGGAAAGGAATGAAGAAGCGGCGCGGGCACTCACAAGTAGTAGGTAGAAGAACAGGTGGGAGTACAAGTAGACGTAGCACGTGTGCTGGTAGCCGACCCCGGGGTGGGTGGAGGCCGAGGGGTGCCTGGGGACGGTACCGCTGTACCGGAACGCCCAGGAATCCAACTGCGCAACATCCCGCACCCGGGCTTTGCATTGAATTCTGCTTCGCCGCGCCGCACTGGCGCCAGAGCTGGGGTTGGAGACGGAATTGGAGGAGCTGGAGTCGGAACCGGCGTTGGCGCCGGGGTTGGTGGCGGCTTCGGCGCATGCGCCAGGTGAAACGGAGGCGGAATCGGAGCCAGCCAAGGAGCTGGAGTCGGAATGATGATGGTGTTGCCTGAGGCGCTGGTGGAGAGAAGTATGCCGGTGGCTGTGCTGGTCGAAGCGGGATTCGCATTTTTTCCATTTCGTCTATTGCCACCGCTGCCAGTCCTCCTCGTCCTCCTTCCCCTCTCTTCCTGTCTTCTTCGGCGGCGAGTACGGCCTAAATCCACGGATACGCCGGTGCAGCCAAAATTTGTACAATGGCCCCGGGCTTGCACCAGCAGGTCGGTAACCGTTTGGTCCAGACCTCCCGGAGGCGTGTTCGGTGAGCTGGTCGATGCGGGAGTCGGTGTGCTGGTCGGAGCGGGAGTCGGTAACCGTTTGGTCCAGACCTCCCGGGGGCGTGGTCGATGAGCTGGTCGATGCGGGAGTAGGTGTGCTGGTCGGAGCGGGAGTCGGTAACCGTTTGGACAAGACCTCCCGGGGGCGTGGTCGGTGAGCTGGCCGATGAGGGAGTCGGTGTGCTGGTCGGAGCGGGAGTCGGTAACCGTTTGGTCCAGACCTCCCGGGGGCGTGGTCGGTGAGCTGGTCGATGCGAGTCGGTGTGCTGGTCGGAGCGGGAGGCGGTAGCCGTTTGGTCCAGACCTCCCGGGGGCGTGTTCGGTGAGCTGGCCGATGCGGGAGTCGGTGTGCTGGTCGGAGCGGGGGTCGGTAACCGTTTGGTCCAGACCTCCCGGGGGCGTGGTCGTTGAGTTGGTCGATGCGGGAGTCGGTGTCCTGGTTGGTGCGGGGGTCGGTAACCGTTTGGTCCAGACCTCCCGGGGGCGTGGTCGGTGAATTCACCGACCAGTGAACTGGTCGATGTGGGGGTCGGTGTGCTGGTCGGAGTGGGAGTCGGTATCCGTTCGGTCCAGACCTCCCGGGGACGGATACGGTGCGTGATGTGATGAGGGGGGCAGGATTTGTCCGCCCCCTGTCGCGTTAGCCGCCCCGCGTCGAAGTCGGAGTCGGAATTCGGGCGGGCGCTGAGGTCGGAGCCAGTAGCTTCCGTGCAGTGCACGAGAGGATAATCGGCGCGGGTGTCGGAGCCCAGCCTGCGTTACCACAGTGGCCCCTCCCCCGTGCCAGAGAGGCCCGACCAAACCGTATGTATGCCCTGGGATGACCTCCGGCTCGGAGTCGAAACGGTGTGGTTGGAGCCGGCGTATGCGTGGGTCCGTTGTTGGTGTTCTGCTGCGAGTCCATTGTTTTGGGTTGGCTGCGGGTCGGCAGTGTCCCGGGTATGTTGCGTGGGACCGTTGTTGTGGGGCTGGGATGGACCAGTTGTTGTGGGTCTGTGTAGGGTAGACGTGTGTCGGCTATGGTTCGACTTTGTTGCGTGGGCCTGTGGCGGTGGGTCGGCAAGGGGTCGTTGAGAAATGAGTCCGTGGCACGGGTCGGTTCCTGTCCGCGTGCTGCGGGTCGGTAAACTTCGGGTTTGTTGCGGTGAACGGTTGCAGCGTGTCTGCTGCGTGCTGGCTACTGTGAGTTATGTTCGTGAATAGCTGCTCGAATTTCCGCCCCATCTGGAGTGCACCGTTTTTGTAGGAAGTTGTTGTGCGGGGCGGCGGCTGAGGCGGAGCGGCCGCTGAGGGTCAGCTGTGGGGTGGCTGCGGTTCGCTGCGCGGGTTGGGCGTTGTGGGCCTGTTGTGTGGCGGTTGCGTGGGTCTGCTGTGGACCGGCAGTGGGGCGGTCGCAGTTGGAGGTTGTTGCGAGGGTCGGTTGGCGCGGGTCGGTCGTGGTTCGAGTTTGTTGCGTGGATCGGTTGTTGCGAGACTGCTGCGTGTCAATTGTTGGTCCTGGAGGTGCCGTGGTATCCCGGTACCGGAGGTAGTGGATGGGAGGCGCTCGGAATCCAACGTCGGGCCAGGATGTGGGTGGAGGGGCCGTGTCCTCGAACGTCTTCGCGAAGTGCGGAGTTGTTCGGGGCTGGAGTCGCCGAGTTGGTCGGCGCGGGAGTCGGCGAGCTCGTCCGTGAGAGAGTGGATGAACAGGTCGGCGCAAGAATCGGTGAGCTTGTCGGTGCGGGAGGCGGCGAGCTGGTCGGAGCGGGGAGTCGATGAACTGGCCGGCGCAGGAGTCGGCAAGCTGGTCGGCGCGGGAGTCGGTGAGCTGGTCGGCGCGGGAGTCGGCGAGCTGGTCGGTGTGGGAGTCAGCTAGCTGGTCGGCGCGGGAGTCGGCGAGCTGATCTGCGCCAGATTGGCCTCCTGCCCTTGAGCTGGTCGGGGCGGGGGTCGGTGAACCAACCGGCGAAGGAGTGGGCGAAATGGTCGGCGCGGGAGCCGGTGGGCTGGTCGGTGCGGATTTCGACGAGCTGGTCTGCACTGGAATCGGCGAGCCGGTCGGCGCTGGAGTCGGTGAGCGTGTCGGGTGGGAGTCGGTGGGGTGGTCGGCGCGGGAGTCGGCGAGTCGGCGCTGTAGTCGCCGTGGGTCAGTTGCCGTGCGTCGGTACACCTCTGTAGGACATGATCCCTCCGCACTTGGGCATCCAAGCCGTTACTCCTGCAGCCGCGACCCAGAAGCTAAGAAGGTGTCCCGTGACACACAAGGGTGTGATGAAGGTGAGTTGCCAGGGCGGTCCTCCGCGAGCCTCAGGGGACAGGTTCGGAAGTAATTCGGACGGTCCCTACTATGTCTGCCTCGGCAAAGTGGGGGTGGATGCGGGTCAGCGGGTGCTGGGGGGTGGAGATCGGATTGCGAACTTGGTGGCGGCTGGAGGGCGAGGGGTGGCGACAGAGGTGGAGCGTCCGTTGTCGAAGGAATGAAGGTCGGCTGAAGGTCAATAGGTGGAGGTGGCGGCGGGAAGTCGGAAAGCAATTGGTGCTGGAAGTGGTGGTGGTGTCACGGCACCGGAGGTAGTGGATGGGAGGCGCTCGGAATCCAACGTCGGGCCAAGACGTGGGTGGAAGGGCCGTGTACTCGAACTCCTTCACGAACCCATTGTGTCATTGCGTCGTAGAGGGCTGTCGTCGGCAGGGGGGTCTGTGCATGTCGTTGGTAGTTCGTGCACCTGTATGTCGCATAGACCAGAAGGGCAATAGTCGTGAGGGTTTACCTGGAGAAAAGAATGGAGATTCACGAGCTGGTCTGGGTCGAGGTGCAAAAACTGCGCAGCGAGTCGCTTCACCGCCGAGCACTTCGCATAATGCTCAATTGCGTCTTGGGTGTTAGGTCCTCTGCAAAGGAGGCAATTATGGTGTCGTTGAAAGCGACGGGCTGTGGTCCAACGGTTCCACATCGTGCTGAATACCGCTTATTGCACCCTTGGGCTCACCAACTTGTTCAGCTGCCGAAGGTGGTGGAGAGCTGCTCGGCCGTGCCAATTCTCCGTGCGTTTTCGAATCGGAAACAAGCTCGTGATGTGGGCGTGGTCAGGCATATTGAGGTACCACCGTCGGTACTTGTGCCGGACGCGGTGCTCGGCCGGCGGGGCGCGTGCCTGCAACAAACGAACATACACGGCCGATTGGAAACAGGCGCGAATGCGCCTCCAGTCTTTCACGGTGTAGGGGGTTGGGCGCGTAGGTACCATGGAGCGGTATATCTCGGCAGGCGCCCCCAGAAGTGTCGTCATACTGGAGAAATTCGTGTCCAAGCGGAGGTGGTAAGAATGCCGAAACCAGCTGTCCCACCTGGATCGTTCCTGCAAGCGGTCCGTGGCCCCCAAAAGTAATCTGAGGAACCGGGTGCGCCGGTTGAAGGTGCAACTGCGGTTTGTGTTGTTGGGGGCATGGGGGGGAGGGTCGGTAAGAGGAGGGGTGCGCGCGCCGTCGCCTGGGAGGCGGAAATCCAGCGGGGTGCCTGGCTCCGCGGGGTGGTCGCCGCAAGCTGCGTCCCACAGTCGTACGCGTAGTTGTGCTGCTTCAGCGGCAAGCCGAAGACCTCGGAAAGCAGTGGGGAAATGGTAAGAATGCTGTAGCCACCATAAATCGTCCGGGGTGGCCCAATTGCCTGGGCCAGGAGCGGCTCGACGTAGACATTGTAACTCCACTTTGAGGACATCCTCCGTCGGTTCGCTGAGTTGCGCCACGAACGTCAACACAGAGACCCCGAAGGTATTGTATGCGAGCGCAGAGCAATGAAGCCCCAACGGGTGGCCTGCCCATAACGAGACTCGTTGTTGGAACTTCGCCTCCGGATCCTTCCAGAGCAGGTCCCGGCTGCCCGGGCCCACGTAGAATCCCAGATACTTCCCTGCAGGCGCCAATTTGGTGGTAGACCAGCTCGGCACAATCGCGCCGAGGTGACACCGTACCGTAGGGAGCGGGGAGGCGAACAACGGGATGACGACCGTCTTCTGCAACAACTCCGCGCAGAGGGCGTAGAATAGCGGGGACAATGGGCATCCCTGCCGGACGCCTGCTGTCAGGGGAAATCCTGGTAATGTCTGCCCCTGGCTCACAATTTGGCATCGGTTGTTGTCGTACAAATGCTTCACAAAACTCCTGGCCGACTCAGGCAGTCCCAGGTGGCGTAGCATGTCGTGTAAGTATTCCTGCGAGAGCGACGGGAACGCGGACGCAAAGTCGAAGAGTATGATGGCGCCGGATTCCGATTGGAGCGCTGTAGTCATACTGGCAAAATCGACGTCAAGAACGTTCTTCAATAGCGACCGGTGTCGAAAGAAGCCTTGCTGCGGTGGGCCGACCCATTCGTTGATGACTGGTTCCCAGCGCTGTCGGGCCGCGTTCGCGATGATTCTGTTGTCTGTGTTCACGATAGACAATGGGCGCGTGCTGTCCGCCGTGTAGACGTCTCCATGGGTCGGATCGCAAGTCAGTTTCTGCTTCCCCAAACACACGAGGGTGCCCAGATTGAAGTCGTGGCCTGCCGGGTCGTTGTCGTCGCTCAGGTCGTGGAGGCGACTCTCCCCGGAGGAGCTCTGGAGAGCGTCGGCGGCTTCCCAGAAGGCCCTGATGGCGATCTGTCCGCTTCGGCGCCAAGCGATGTGCGGAATCCCGTCGGGGCCCAGCGTGCTGTTGCCCGAGTGTTTCACCGCGTATTCCACATCTGCCTCTCGTAATGCCCACTTGTCCGGGGATGTGTCTGAGGGTGGACGCGCACCGTGCCGACGCGGGCGGCCTGGGCGCGGTCGTGGATTGGCGGGTTGGGAGGGCGGCTGTCGTTGAGGGGGAGGCGCGGGGCGGTGATGTGAATCGTCTGCAGCGGTCGGGTGGTTCGGGGCGGCGTCTGACGTCGACGTCGGGGGTCGGGTCGGTAGGAATTGCGGGAGGGAGGCGAGCCAGCGCTCCAAGATGTGAGGGTTGATCGGTTGTCGTGTGAAGACTCGGCTCCAATGTTTCCCAAGCTCCTGCGCAATGTCGTAGGGCGTGTGTGCTAGCTCGCTGTCCGGAGTCTGGATACCGCCGATGGCGGTGTTGCAGCCCGGCTGCAGGCGTCGGAGTTTCGTGAGTATGTGTGTCTTGCGTTGTTGGTATTCCCCTGAGTTGATGTCTGCCTCATGTTGCTGTAACGCGACAAGGTCTGTCGTGACCGCGTTGTGAGCGAGGTCGATCGCATGTTGTCGGACTGATTGAAGCAGCGGCGAGAGGCGAGCATTCGGGTCAGCACCGGGGGCCATCGTAGCAAGGTGGGGATAGGCAGCCAAGCAGCGATGCATCGTTGGTACGGAGATGCGCTCTGCTGCCCGGATGTACGCCATTGTCCAGCCTAAATTGTCGCGTGGATCATCGGAGGGGGTGTCAAGCCCTTCTTGATGCATCGTCGTCGCAACTCGTGCCACGCACTGCTTCAAAGTCCTCAGTCGGCGGAGGGGGTTCTGGGGGTCGCGGTCCTCGCGCAGTGCTTCGTTGTAGGCGAGGGTCAGTCGACGGTGCCAGTCTGGGTGTCGAAGGGGTCCAGGGGGGAAGTTGCCTCCTGTACCTGGGGCACGGGTTTTTGTGAGGCGGGAGAAAGATAGGGGTCTGTGCTGTGAAAGGGGCGTGTGCGGGAGAGCTGTTGCGGAGTACTGTCGGTCCAGCTGGTCGGAACAGTGGTGGTTGGAGTAGATGCGGTCGATGCGGGAGAGGGCGCGTCCAGACTCGCAGGTAGGAAGTGGTTGGGAGAGCTCGTGGAAGCCGTGCCGGCACGTGAGGTGAGTGTCCCAGTCGTCTGCCTCTCTGTGGTCCGTGGCGCCGGTCCACTGCCCGGTGCATTTGCACCATCTGTCTTCCGCCGCAGTCACGAAGTTCCAATCTCCCATCAGGAGGGTGAGCGTGGAATCCACGTCGGCCATCTGGTCAGCGAGGTCCTGGATCAGTTGTCGTCGAGCTTCAGCTTCTTCGTGGCCGGCGGGAAAGTACGCCACGACGATATCCAGTGCCCCGTTGGGCCCACGCAGAGATAACGCCGCCAAACGACCAGGACATATTTCCACCCAGTCTTCGTCCCGCACCCGGTTGAATGAGCTGGGGGAGTGATTCGTCAAGATTAGGCCAATGCCCGCGGTCCGTCGTGTCTGATAGTGCGACCAGAAGGCACGGGTGTGTGCTGGTTGCGTGGAAGCTGTCACGTGGCCGAGCGTGCCGTGCGTTTCACCTATTCCGATGAAGTCGTGCTTCTGTAGCAGATTCCATGCGTGATGCTGCTTGTCCTGCTAAGTGCGGGCGTCAGCGGCAAAGAGGGCCTGAGCATTCCAGTAGGCGCCTCGGTGAGCTCCTGCGCACGGGGAGGCGGCTGGTGGGAGTGCGGGAGGGGGAGGCGTAGGGGGGAGGTCGGGTGGGGCGATGTCGATTCGCGGTCGTTTCGTGGAGCGTGTCTGGGTCGCGTCGGCTATCGGGGTCGGGTGCTCGCGTCGCGTCTGGCCGTGGTGGTCTGGGGATGCGTTGGGACGTACGGTTGGGGGGTCAGCGATCGGTATGTGATGTCTCTGGTCCTCGGGAGCAGGGCCAATCGGCGCGGGTGCCTCGGTCAGGGGGTCGAGCGGGGCGTGTTGGAATCGAGCTCGTTTCCCAGAGATGTGGGGAGTCGTCCCCTGCATTGAGACATTGTAGGGTCGGCGCCGGGTCGTTCGATCCTGGCGGTCAGGGGGTGTGTCCGGGTATGTCGCTATTGGTGGAGTGGTCGGCGCGTGGGGTCTGCTGTCGCTGGAGTCCGGGCCGGGCTGAATGGGGATTCCATGCGGAAGGCCAGGGGGCGGGGGAGGGCCAAGCGACGGCGGCAGGGGAGGAGGGTGATAGTGGGGAGGATGTGGGATAGCGGAGGTGTGGTGAGAAGGGTGGGGATGATCATGCAAGTGCGACGGGAGAGCCGCATGAATTCGGATGCGCAGCGTCGGCCGCGTCAGGTCCCGAGTGCACCGTCCACGGCCATCTCGAGGGGGGGCGTCGGGGATGGGGCAGCTGTGTAGGGTGGGTTTGGGTGTTGGGGGTGCGTCGTGGTGCAGATTTTCGACCTCTATCAAGCACAAAATGCCGTCGATCGCCATGCTGTTGTTGTGGACGTGCTGGTAGAGCTGATTGAGGTCGCCTGTGGTGTCGCATTGGACTGTAATGCGGTATGCGTTCTCGTTGCGCCAACGGTGCGGTCGAAGGGGCCCGCCCTCTTGCTGCCTCTGCCAGGTCGTGCCGGTCAGTGTCGAGATCTTCGCCATGAGGCGGCCCGGTAGGGAGTCGCGGTGGCCCGAGGGGGCGTCGGATATGGTGATGACCGTGGATAAAGAAATGCGGCGCGCCTCTGTAGCCGGCGCGGCAGATGCGCGCGCGACTGCCCGGCGCCTGATGGATGGGAGGGTCTGCGGCTTCGCCCACGCGCGGCCTCCCAAGATCGATGGGCGGTACCGCACACGCGTGATAGCATCTTGCGGGGTGGCCGTGTTCTGGTCGGTGAGTTCTTGGCTCCAGTGTTCTGCCGACCACGTCGTCCTGATCAATGCCCGGCGTGCCGAGACAAGCACCACCTCGTTCGTCCAGCCCCGCATAGCTTCGATCGCTGTTGGCGAGCCCATATCGACCACCATGGCTGTGCGGTCTGTAAATAGCGCACGTCGTCCGATGAACGCTCTGCTCAAGGAGTCCTGGTTCTTGAGGTGGTCCACATAAAGGTGCATGTCCAATTCGGTGACGTGGCTCTCATCGAAGAATCCCACGAAGTAGAGCCGTTGTGCTGGGCCCTTGCTGCCAAGGCTGCGCCGCGGGCCGTCCCAGCGAACCAAACCAGGAAGAGTCAGGTTCTTGAGCGTGCCGTGGACGCCGATCTCCTCCGTGCCATAGAAGTCCACGATGATTGCGGGGCCGGAGGTTTCCTCGAGCAATGTCGGCCGCCAATTGAGCATAACTGGAGGCGAGGTGGCGCCACAGGTCGACAAGCGAAAAATAGCAATAGCTTTCACATGATGAAGCGGGCCGGATGGCCCAGGAAAGACGCACCTGACTGGTTGACGCAAGTATTCCACGCAAGATAAAATAGGTTTCCATTCCGCCTCCATCAAGCCATGGCCCCACAAGTCCTGAATTTCCGTGGGCGTGTTGCAGCCAGGGTAAACGTCGTGTGGGACAAGTAGGTGCAGAGTTGTCGTTGCGGTCGCTGTGGTTGCAAAGGCTTTGAATGCACGGGCGAGTCTTGCCATGGTCTCCGAGTCCGTCGGCGCCCACATGTAGATGTCCTTGCCGCACATGTCTTGTAAGGCCCCGTGGATGCTCGCTGGGCTCTTGGTAAGTGCCTCGTAGTGGTGACGACCAGCGAGTGGCGGGAGTGCCAAAGGAAAGTGTGTAAAATCGATGTCTTGTAAGTGAGACATGTGGAGGAGGAAGGTCGTGGGTCGCCCCTCGGTGGTCGCCCGGTCGTGCAAGTACTTGAGCAGAGAGGTGCCGACCTCGAGCCAGCGTGGGCTCCGGGCCGTCGTCCATTTGCGTTTTTCCCTGAGTATGTGGGGCAGGTCGCCAATGCATTGCTTGCCTGCGGCGTCGAGGCGGTCCAAGAAGTGTTCGGTCTCTGCTGATTCCTGGAGTCGGCGTTCCGGGTGCTGGCAGACTGATGTCAGGGTGTGGGCGAGGGCCACCCGCCGCATGATCATTTCTGTAGTGGGGGGTGGGCCCTCGTACTTGGGTGTGCCAACAAGCGCCCATGGGTCCGTAGCTTTGGGGTCGTAGGCAAGACACCGGAGGATGGGGATAAGAGATGACCATATGCGAAGGGCGTCCAGGGTGATCGGGTGACGGTTGTCTGAGTGCTCGCGTGTGCTCGAGACCGCGCTTATGTAGTCTCCGTGGGCTAGAATTTCTTGCTCGATCAGCTCGGCAAGCAAATCGTCCATCACCTCAGCCCCGTCGGGGGCCTCTGGTGGCGTGTCGGATGTGTCTGTGGGTCGGGAAGCTGTCGAAGCCTGTGAAGTCAGGGCGGGGAGTCCAGGAGGGGCTGCCGTGGACGTAGTTGCCGCCAGGTCTCGTGGTGGCCCATCGCCTTCAGCATGTCCTGGGAAGGGCGCCACTGGGGCCTGCAGTTGTCGTTCCGTGTTGCACGAAGGGCATCTGCCCGCGCCTGGAGTCGAGGCGCCGAAGAGCGGGCACGCTCTGTGTTGGCAGGAGAACACTCCGTTGAGTAGGGTCGCCGGGCCTCCACCCCGTAGGCGTGATACCAAGTGCAGGGTGGCGTGCTTCTGGATGTTGTAATCCTTGAGCTTTCGGCTGGCTTCCAGCTGCCTGCCAGCATAAAGGAGTCGTTGAGCAGCAGAAAGGATGCCTTCCTTGTCGTGGATCTGTGTTTTTGTGCAGTCGACTGTGGCCTCCGTTGCCACATGGAGTGAAATGGTCTTACCCGTGAGCGTCTTCACGAATATCTGCATCTCCGTGAGGGTGTTCGCGTTGGTGCCGGTCGTGTTGCTGGCGTGGGTGGTGGCGTCGGTGCGGACATCACGGTTGTCATGTATGTCGCTGATGGCGTTGGCGTCGATGCGGCCCCGTGCAGTCCAACGTCTGCGGGATCGTCCCACCCGCCTTGCGCAAACGATCAAACGTATCTTGCCATATTTCGGTCTGCTCGTCTTCGTCCGGGCTGTCTTCAGGACGTGCTCAGGCACGGAAGCATTCGCGATGTCCATGCCCGTGGAGGCAATTAGCCAGTACATCAAAAGGAAGAGGTGCGCTTGCCAGGTAGAGGGCCTCGGGAGCATCCTGAAGTACTTGGCGGAGGCGCTGGGACTGATTGGGGCGCCGGCATCGGAACAGGTGTTGGTGCCGGTGTCAATGCTGGCGTCGATGGTGGCGTCGGCGCGGGGTTGCTGCTGGTATCCATCGTGTCGTGCATCGTCGTGTTGCTGAGCACCGTCGGTGTGAAATTGTTGATTATGCTCGTGCTGATTGTTGTGGTGGTTGTCGGAGTCTTGGTCGTGGATCTGTGTCCGGGGGCTGTCGTGTGGGTCGCTGTGGAGGTGCTGGATGCTGCAATGCCGGTCGTTGCGAAGTGGATTGCTGCCGGCACGCGGGTTGCAGTGGTGGCGTGGGGTGTGGTAGCGCTGGTCATGTGAGTGGTGCGGGCTGCTGCCATGCTGCTCGTTGTGGTGGTGCTGGTTCCACTCGTATTGGTCGATGCGGATGCGGTCGGCGAAGAGGCCGAGCTTCTCGGTGATGTCGTGTCCGGCCGCGTTCCCCAGCATGATGGGGAAGGGGTACCCGTCATTGTCAGAGGTCTCGGTGGCAATCCTCCGCTCAGTGTCGAGGACCAGTGACGTAACAATACCGATGTCGATGGCGTCGGCGCTGGTGTTTGGCATAGTGCCTGGGTCTCCAGCGGCGCATACATCGTGGGCGTCGTGTGGCTTGTCAGACTTGTCCAAGTCGAGGCGCAGGATGGCGTGTAGCATGTCGTAACGCTCGAATATGGGCACCTTTGTGGCCCCGTTTATCTCGGGGTCCTCGTCAAAGCCGATGCTATGATCAAAAGCTGGCAACGAGTGTTTGACCATGTGACCCCTGAGTTCGACGTCGTTTTTCTTGGTTCTCCAGGTATGCCCAGAGTCGTGGACACAAGAGTGACCGAACCCGGAGGTGTGGTGGAGAAGATTCTCCGTGACCGTCGCCATATCCACCTTCGTGTCCATGGGGAGGTCGAGGGCGGCGCAGCCGAGCTTCACCGTGTTGTCGCCCGCAATCTCTCGCAATTGCGTCTGGGTTGCCATCGGGTGCGTATTGGTCGTCTCCAGCCGAAAGCATGCGAGGATTTGAATACTGTCGTCGAGATCCGCGCGTTGGACGTACTTCGCCATGGCGTCAATGTTCTCCGGACTGTCGGCGCTGAGGCTTGCACAGACGCCGGCGTTGGAGTTGTCGTCGGTGCTGGCGTGGGTGTCGGCGTTGCTGGTGTTGGTGCCGTGAACATAGTAGCCGTCCACGTCGACGACCTTCACCGAGTGTCCTATGTGCTCGATGACGACCCCGCTGGGTTGCTGCTGCCGCTGTTGTTGCTGGTTGCCGTCGTGGTGCTGCTGGTAACTGCCGTCGTGCAGGTTCTGGAACTGATGCTGATCGATGATGTGCGCTCCGCATTGGCGAGGCTGGCCGTCGCCGTGGTGCGCGTGGACTCGTGGCGATCCTGAAAGTCCTATTCCTGCCAACGCAAAGGACACTTCCAGGGGAGACAGGATTGGGGTAGGGCGGGTGTGAAAGAGGGTCAGGGGTGAGAAACTGTATATTTGATGTTCCTGGGGCAGGGTCCTGGCCTTTGTTTGAAGCCCCGTGTCCCAGACGGCATCCTTCCTCCTGTCGAAGAGGTTGGTGTCAACTGCAGGGAACCCGGCGTCGGTAGTCTCCACGTCGATCGTGATGGACTCGCCCATCAATACTTCGATGAAGATCTGGAACTTGGTGTCGAGAATGCTGCCGGCCTCCGTACCACTGAGGCTTGGCTGGAGGATCACCTCGTCGGATCCGGTGTCGGTGCGGGTGTCGATGCTGGTGCCAACGTCGGTGCCGGTGTTGTTGTCGTTGGCGCTGTCGTCGATGCTGGCGTCGGGGTCGATGCTGTCGTCTATGCTGGTGTCGGAGTTGCGGTGCTGCCAACTGTCCTGATCCTGAGCAGGCACCTGCGGAATGTGATGGCAAATCCACCCTGTCCCCGTCCTCTGGGCCGCCCGTCCCGCGGAAAATGGTGTGTGCAGGCAGGAGTGCACTTCATCCCCGGTCTCACGAATGGTGGGTAGGCGGGCATGCGAGTGTGGGGTGGGTATGGGGATGGAGAGTCGGGCTGGGCTCTGGGGGTCCCGCGGGGCGAGGTTGGAGTGGCCATGGGGAGGGGAGTAGCAGTCCTCCAGAGGTCCTGCCATGGAGGGGTGGAGGATGGTATCCTGGAAGGTGGTGTCGTGGGCCTCGCTGGCCTCCTCGACGACGAAGCTGTGCTGGAACTGTTCGTTGTGTGCCTTGACGGCGTTCACGTCGTAGTGGGAGCGAGTGACGTGGAGCGGCACGGGGTCCAGGCTGAGCATCAGCTGGGGCGGCCCGTCCTGCCGGAAGGCGTGCGGGGCCATCGGGAGCTCCCTCAATACCGATCCGTGACGCGACGGTGCCGATGCGGATACGAGCTTAACCACCTCTCGTGCGTCGGGCGCGTGGACGATCCGCGAGTATGGTGACCGCTCTCCGTCGGACGCGAGCCACCCGAGCGCGAGGCACGGCACTTCGTGGTCGGACCACAGGCGCGCGCTCGCTGTCGTAGAAGTCTGCACTCACGACCATCCACTGGGAGTGCTCCCCCACGTGGCCGAAGGATTGCAAAAAAACGAAGGATTGCAAAAAAAAACCCGAAAGATTGCAAAAAAACCAAGGATTGCAAAAAAAACCCTGGATTGCAAAAAAAAACCCTTCGTTGCAATCCTGCGCTCCTCCTGGTGGATGTGTTCCATGTCGTGGGCAGCTGCTCGGGAGCCCGTCCAGAACGGCAGGACGCGGTCGATGGTGCGCTTGAGGGACTCCGACAAGGGCAGCTGGTTCTTTGGAATACTCTCGTACCTCTTCTCCAGCTGAGGGTGGCAAGGGTTGTCGTCTTTGATGGGCGGAGGCGGCACGGCGAAAGACCTGCGCCACTGCGTCACCTGCTCCTCCCCGTACTGCGCCGCAGTCTCTGCCTTGTTCATGCCCTGCAGGTCGCCGTACATGCGCTCGTTGAGCTTCCAGCTTTTGGTGACCGGGATCCAGAGCAGGTCCAATGCCTCCAGCGCCATCTGCAGGGTCTTGATCGCGCGCTTCTGGAGGGACGTGAATGCGACGTCGGGGGCGAGGCCCGCCTCTTTCATGAGCACGCCCGCGTTCGTGGCCTCCTGGGCGCCCTTCTCGGAGACGTCAGCGTCGACCCAGCCAGTGAACCTGTTCTCAACGTTCCACTGGGACTCGCCGTGCCGCAACAGGATGAGCGTGTGCTCGCCTGCCGGGTTACCGCCCTCGTCCTCGAAGACCATATCCGCGGTGGGTGCTGACTGCCACCATGCGGCAACCGCCACCGCCGCCGCCGTCGCCGCGCAGCACGTCCGCGGCGCCCGTCGCAGCCGCCGCTGTGGTGCCCGCGGGGCGTGCGCAGCCGACGCTGGAGCCATCTGTCAGTGGGGGGCGTCTGGGAGTCGAGCGCGCCAGCCAGGGGGCGCGCGTGCGAGGGGGGCGCTGAATGGGTGCTGCCGTGAGCCAACACCAAGGCCGCAACATTATTCATGGTCGACATGGACACGGTGCGCGGCGGGGCGTGGCCGGCAAGGCAGAAACGCCGTGCGAGAGGGAGCAACACGCAAAACCCACCAGGTTGGGAGCAAACTGAAGGCGCGATGAAAACGTCCGTGAGCCACCACGAAAGCGTACATGCCCCTGTCCACTCCCCATATCTCCTTCCTTATCCCCACCCATACCCCTTCTTCGTCAACCTCATCCACCCCCCCTTCTCACCACTATCACCGTCGTCGCCATCAGCATCAGTATCAGTCAGCAGCAGAATCAGCATCAGCATCAGCATCAACATCGGCATCATCATCATCGTCGTCGACGACATCGTCATCGTCGTCATCATCCTCATCGTCGTCACCATCACCGTCATCATCATCGGTGTCGCCATCATTACCAGCGCTAACACCAACACGTCATGTAAGCAACAACATACTTATATATACACACACGAAGACAACCGCTCAGCCTATCGTACCCGCTTCCCACATGTATTATGTTAATTTCGACTCCACTATACGCCATGTTACTGTGCAGAACTATGTTGCAATATATCGGGCCGTGCCCTGCTCTAACCTTTCGTACTAGATCCGATCTCACTCTACTCAACACAATCGCACTCTACCCTGCCCATCTGTACTTCGGATCGCCCTCTACCCTACATTGTCGGGCTCAGCTTTTGGCGAGGTGAGGATTTCTCCATATCCACCGCCTGGGAACCGACGTCCTGGTGCACCAGCGGGCGGTGGATGTGGATATATATATATATATATATATATATATACATATATACATACTAGAACCATCGCGCGCGCTTCGCGCGCGCTCAGGTTCTAGCCCAGGCCGGGGGGCGCTGGACGATCTTGGACAACGCTATCAAGCACAGGCGCGCGACGGCATCTGAGGAGCTTCTGGGGTGTTCCGCATGCTTCGTCAACTGGCTGTTGGAGGCACCTCTTGGGTGCTTCTTGGGGGGGCGTCTGAGGGTCCCTTGGGGGCATCGGTTCTGCAATCTGAAGCCGTCATTGGCCGTCTTGGCTGCGTGGAGGCCCGACTTGAGGCCACCTGCGGCCAGATTGAGGCAATCCGGAAGCCTCCCGGGGGCCTCCTGGAAGCAGTTTTGACGCATCGAGGGCACTCTTGGGCTATTTTAAAACCTCTTGGACGTCTCCTAGGGGCCTTTTAGGCACTCGTCGGACCACTTGGGGGCCTCTTGCAGCCTCCTGTGGGCCTTGTGGGGGGACCGCTCTGCTGTTGGGTCGCGTTCCCCTTCTTGGGCTCTCTTGGGGCTCTTGGGGCCCTCTCGGGCCGTCTTGGGCGCCTCAAGCACCGTCTTGGGGTCCTCGCGGGCCGTCTTGGGGCCCTCTTGGGCCTCTTCCTCTATGTGGGAGCAGTACTGGAAGCCTCTTGGGCCGTCTTGGAGCATCGGGATGCCAAAAGGCCGAAAAAAATAAAACCCGTCAAAGCCCAATCGTAAAACAATGAGTTGTGCCTCTTGGGGCCACCTTGGGAGATCTCTTGGAACCTCGTCGGCCCTCTTGGGAGCTTCTTGGGGGCCTCTTGGATCCGATTGGGGGCCTCTTGGGACTTCCCGAGAACCTCTCGGGGTAGAAAGCTCGGATTCTCGGTTCGTGTTTCCCTTCTTGGGCCTCTCTTGGGGCCGTCTTGGGGCCCTCTCGGGCCGTCTTGGGCGCCTCAGGCACCGCCTTGGGGCCCTCGTGGGCCGCCCAGGGCCCCCTTGGAAGCCTCTTCGGCTATCTTGGAGCTGTCTGGGAGGCCTCTTCCTCTTCCTCGTCCCCCTCCTCCTCCTCCTCCTCCTCCTCCTCCTCCTCCTCCTCCTCCTCCTCCTCCTCCTCCTCCTCCTCCTCCCACTCCAGCCCTCTCTCCTCCTGATCTTCCTCCTCCTCCTGCAGCGTGTTCTGGAAGGCTCCCGCCGGAACATGCTGTGCACAAGTGCTGTCACTGCTCCCGCCACCGTGCCCTGGGTGGTGGGTCAGAGGCCTCATGGGTGTTGGATTGGATCTCGTGGTTGGCCCGTCGGGGACGTCGTGAAGGCAGTTTCGCAGCTTCTCGGTGGCCGTTTTGGGACCGTTGTGGGGCCTCCTCGGGGCTGTTTTGTGGTCTCTTTAGGCCTCGTTTGGGCCTCCTGGGTGCCTCTTGGGGGCCTCCTGGGGCCTCTTGGGGGCTCCTTGGGGCCTCCTGGGGCACTCTTCAAGCGGGAGGAACTTTGGAGTCGTGGTCCCCCTCTTGGGCGCATCTTGGGGCCGTCTTGGGGCTCTGTTGGGCTGTCTTGGACGACTCTGGGTCCATCTTGGGGCCCTCTTGGGCCGTCTTGGGGCGCTCTTGGGGGCCTATTGAGCCGTCTTGGAACGTCGGACAGCCGAAGAGGCTGGAAGGCCAAAATCGTTCGAAAACCTTCGTAAAATTGACAATTTCGGCCTCTGGAAGCGCTCTGGAAAGGCGTCTTGAAGCGTCGTGGAGTGTCTTTATTGGGGCATCTCGGGCCGTCTTGGGCCTATCTTGGGCGTCCTGGAGCGGTCTTTCGGCGACTCGGGGCCCGCTTGGGCCGTCTTGGGAGCCTCTGGAGGCCCTCCTGGACTATTTTGGACCTCCCCGGCCGCTCCTCCTCCCATGGGGGGTCGGAGGCGGCGGCCTCCGAGGCCCAGGACGCGGAAACCCTTTAAAAACACAGGGAAAATGAGCCCCGGTACCCCCATGGAGGCTCTTCGGCGCTCTTGGACCGATGGAAGCTCGAAAACACGAGAAGCCAAAAACATTGAAAAGACCATTGAACATATACGACTTTGGCCTCTTCGGGCCGCACCGTGATACCTATCAGACTTCTTGGAGTCTCTTGGAGGCCACCTGGGAGCCTCGAGAGCCGTCGAAGGCTGATTTGGGCTGGGGAGCGTCTTGGGCCATCCTTTCGCATTCTGGGGGCTCCTGGGGGGCGCCTTGGGCCCTCCTGGAGCGCTGTGGAGGCTGCCCGGAAAGGCTGGGGCAGCGGTGCCGGGAGCGTCCCCGAGATGTGGCCATATCTTTTAAGCGCGTTCCGGGAGCATCTTCCCGGAACGCGCTCGTGGCAGGGCGCCCACGTCCGAGGACGTTGGCATGGGAAACCGCAGCGCGTGATCATTCCAGCGCGTTCCGGCGAAGACCGTCCAGAACGCGCTTGGGCAAGCGCTGGGTTTGAGGAAGGCGAGTGGGAACCGTTCAGGCAGTTTGGGATGCTCGGGGCAAGAGGCGGAAGCCATCCTCATAAGACATGCAGTCTTCCTGGAGCCGTCTTGCAGAAAACACAAGAAAAATGGGACCCTGCAGTCGTTCCTGGAGCCATCTTGGAGCCCTCTTGGGCTGCCCTGGAGCCTGTTGGAGCCCTCTGCGGAATGGTCTTGGAGCCCGCGCCGAGGATCTGGAAAATGTCCGGGACCATCGCGGCGGCCCCCGAGGCCCAGGACGCCGAACCCCCGTGAAAACACAGCGAAAATGAGCCCCGGTACTCCCATGGAGGGTCGGGCAGCTGTTTTCGGGCCCCTGGGCTAGAACCATCGCGCGCGCTTCGCGCTCGCTCAGGTTCTAGCCCAGGCCAGGGGGGCGCTGGACGATCTTGGACAACGCTATCAAGCACAGGCGCGCGACGGCATCTGAGGAGCTTCTGGGGTGTTCCGCATGCTTCGTCAACTGGCTGTTGGAGGCACCTCTTGGGTGCTTCTTAGGGGGGCGTCTGAGCGTCCCTTGGGGGCATCGGTTCTGCAATCTGAAGCCGTCATTGGCCGTCTTGGCTGCGTGGAGGCCCGACTTGAGGCCATCTGCGGCCAGATTGAGGCAATCCGGAAGCCTCCCGGGGGCCTCCTGGAAGCAGTTTTGACGCATCGAGGGATCGAGGGCACTCTTGGGCTATTTGAAAGCCTCTTGGACGTCTCCTATGGGCCTTTTAGGCCCTCGGGAAGCTTTTGGGGTCCTCGTCGGACTACTTGGGGGTCTCTTGCGGCCTTGTGGGGGGACCGCTCTGCTGTTGGGTCGCGTTCCCCTTCTTGGGCCTCTCTTGGGGCTCTTGGGGCCCTCTCGGGCCGTCTTGGGCGCCTCAAGCACCATCTTGGGGCCCTCGCGGGCCGTCTTGGGGCCCTCTTGGAGGCCTCTTCCTCTATATGGCAGCGGTATAAGAAGCCTCTCGGGCAGTCTTGGAGCATCGGGATGCCAAAAGGCAGAAAAAAATGAAACCCGTCAAAGCCCAATCGTAAAACAATGAGTTGTGCCTCTTGGGGCCACCTTGGGAGATCTCTTGGAACCTCGTCGGCCCTCTTGGGAGCTTCTTGGGGGCCTCTTGGATCCGATTGGGGCCCTTTTTTTGTTGTCCACGAGGTGTGCGAGAAGACTTGGGGCCAGTCGATATCAAAGTGTGGATGTGCTTTGTCCACCAAGTCTGAGAAAAGACCTGAAAAGTGCCAAACAGCACGTCATGACTGACGAAGCGGCAGCGGCTTGACTTGCAAGCCGCAAATGCAACAAGGACATCGCAAAAAGAACTGCGGCAGTAGTAAGTACCGTAAACAAAGTTCGGATCGACATGCCTTACGCGGCTCTGAATCTACGTTTACACCCACAGATTATAAAAACGAGCCACACCTCGAGGAGCACTTGTGGCTCAGTAGAAATACCTATGCTTCAACCCTGCTGGCACGCTGAACCTTTATCTGGATGGTCCTCGGCTCATCCTGGACTGCTAGCCTCGACAGCAGGTCGTAGCACGTCCCTCGCGTCCCGTCGATCTCGGTGATGATGTCGCGTAGATTGATGCGCTGCTCAGGGTGGTCGCCATTCCATCTGTCAATGAGCCCTCCTTCCGCGATCTTGACTATGGTCAGGGAAGTCTTCGACTCGATGGCAACCTCGATGCCGATCTTCGCGTCCAACTCTTTCTTGAGCACGACATCGACGCCCGGTATAAGCTGCCCTGGCCTGGTGACGCAGACATTCACCGTCGCGTTTGGGTCGTCGGATCCAAACAACGACAAAGGAAGCTTTCCAACAAAGCCTGTCTCGCGGAATGCGGTGTAGTCCAGCGTGGTTTCCCCAATCTTGATATTACTGTTCGCGAGCACTGTGAACTGCAAAGGATCTGGATGCCTCCAGCTCTTCAGGGGAGCCTTGAACCTCCACACTGGGTCTGTAGAATTGGCGACGGCCCCAGACTCCATGATCTCGTCCTTACCGGGCACCTGGAAGGTGCAGTGGAGCTTGGACGCGTGGGAATCGGGAATGTTGCTCGCGCCGACGACGCACACCTCGAGGCTCGAGCCGGTGTCTTGCTGGTCCCACTTCTCCAGCGGAGACATCGATCCACCCCTCTCCGCCATGACGTTGTGATACTCGAGCTTCGGCAGGCCTGTGGAGAGCTGATCCACGTGGCGCTCGAGCACGCCATCGGCTGCCGCGCACGGCTCCCAGCCGAGGAGCGGCGGGAAGACCTGCTCCTTTCTCGCTTCGGTCCGCCTGTACAGGTGCTCGCCGCCCGCGTCCGCGTCAGCGGACAGCGTGATGACCCAATCGCCAGGCATGCCCTCCGCCTGGCGGCGGATGTACACCTTGCCCGAGGGGGACCCCCCGCCATCCTTCTCGAACATCTCTGCGCCCGCGAACTCCCTGGCCAGCGTGTAGACACCGTTCACGTCCTCAAGGCCGGTTCCGGCCACACGCACCTCGCGCGTGACCCCGTGGCCAGCCTCCTCGGAGTAGCGCAGGCCCCGGCTCTCCCAGGCGCCCATAGCTATTCGCGCCGGCGCCTGCAGATGGAAAGTTGCGAGATTACGATTCCAGCGCTGGGCGTGGACGCCTGAGCACCGCAAAACCTGTCTTGGGTCACGGCGTCCGATTGAAGGCCTCTTGGGACTTCCCGAGAACCTCTCGGGGTAGAAAGCTCGGATTCTCGGTTCGTGTTTCCCTTCTTGGGCCTCTCTTGGGGCCGTCTTGGGGCCCTCTCGGGCCGTCTTGGGCGCCTCAGGCACCGCCTTGGGGCCCTCGTGGGCCGCCCAGGGCCCCCTTGGAAGCCTCTTCGGCTATCTTGGAGCTGTCTGGGAGGACTCTTCCTCCTCGTCCCCCTCCTCCTCCTCCTCCTCCTCCCATTCCAGCTCTCTCTCTCCTCCTGATCCTCCTCCTCCTCATGCAGCGTGTTCCGGAAGGCTCCCGCCGGAACATGCTGTGCACAAGTGCTGTCACTGCTCCCGCCACCGTGCCCTGGGTGGCGGGGGTGGCAGGGGAAACTGAAACTGAGTCGAACTGCCAGCGTGCAAGTATGCAGGGCGTCAGAAACACCAGGAAATCGGGATAGGGCTGGTGGGGATACTTTTTGGTCGCAGCCGCAGGCGAGATCGCAAGCGGCGAGTCGTAAGGCCGGGGCGCGGGCCTACTAAGTAAAACGGGAGCAAGCTAGAGCGGCGTAACCTGAACAACCAGCTGCCTAAGCGTCGCCTCAGGTAGGCTGCAATCTGCACTGAGTGTGGATGCCAGAGCCAGGGGCAGAAAACGTCCACACAGCGTTCATGCAAGCAAATGTCCAAGCCGAGCCACGCATAGGTCAGGCCTGGGAGCGACTGCGAGTGGACTAACACAGCTGCTCAGGCTGCGGCTGTCCAATTTGCTAACCTGGGGTTGGTGGGGATACTTTTTTCGATCGCGGCCGCCAGCGAAGAGGCAGGCGGCGAGCAGGGTGTCCGGGCCAACGGGCAAACCGAATTAGCTACAAGAGGCGCCGCTAGCCGGCCGGCCCACTCACAAAGCAGCCGCGAGGCTGTGGGGAAGTTGGCGGCGGGGGGCATCCTGGGAAGCTCGGGCACGTGCAGGACAAAATGTCGAGGAATTCAATGCCTGGCGTGAGGCACGACGCACACAGAGACATGACGAGTACCTCAGCAACCGTGTCCGTCATTCTGAAGGGGGGCAGGCGCGAGGCCCGAGGAGCGAGTCGCCAGTGGGGCGCCAGACTCCAACCGTCCCAACGACGTGTGCTTGCCAGGTGGGCAGAGCTGTCGAAGAATGTGGAACGACGCAACCTGCCAAAACGGGGGGATGAGCCTGGCTGCAGCTGCTGCGAAAGGCTGAACCACTCCGTGGCGATCTCAACACCCGCCAGTCCACCCAGCAGTGCATGAGGGACACCAAGACGAACGCGAGCCGGGCCCGTGGGCAGCGGCACGGCGCCGGACCCAGTGTGAGAGGAGAGGGCCAGGCAGGCGTGGTGAGCATCGCCAGCGAGGCAGGGAGGGGGGTGCTGCAGTGATGGTGGTGCTGCCGCCTGAAGTACGCCAAAAGGACCGAGGGACAAGCTTATCCTCAAGTACACAAAGTGGCTGTACCTCCCGGGGCACGTGTGGCGCGTGTCCAAGCAAGTGTGCGACGTTGCAATTGGATGGGGCGACCAGGGGGAAGCTGCGCTGAAGCAGGCACGAGAGCCGACGGTACTGGTGGGGGTACTTTTTGATCTGCGGCTCCAAGGACGGCTCCAGAAAGCGGGTCAATCTCGACAGGGGCGCAAAGCGAGACGATTGGCAACGAAGGCACATAGGCCAACGCCGCAATGCACGCGCGAGGGACAAAATTGACCTCATTAGAGCCGACCCGGGAACGGAAGACGTCAGCAGACTGGAAAAGCCGGCGGAGGGTCGCACTGTGGCGCCAGCCCCCACAAACCGAGCCTGCGAGAAAGCGGGAACGCTGCGCGGGCAGCACAGAGCCCGAGGAAAGGCACCGCCAAACGCGGCGAGGAGGAGCAGAAGGGGAGACAGGCGCAGGAGGCGACAAGGGGAGGGGAAGGAAGGAAGCCTCACTCACAGAGCACCTAAAGTGCTCGAAGACCGGTGCGTCGAACGATGACAGGCGTCGGCAGCCAAGTCTTGAGAGCCCCAGCCTGCAACTTCCTTGCCACTGTGGATGGGGGAACGCTGCGTGGTACCACGGCTGCACCACCCAGCGGGAGGCCAGCGGACCTGCCCGTGGGAGAACCGCTGGGCAGACGTGGGCCACGTGCGCTGTGCACCGTGGAAGCGGTCGTTGGCGTCGTTGGCGTACGCGAGCAACAAGTCCGTCCAGAGGAAGGGTCGATGTCACAAGCGAAGCCGGGGGCCGGAGGGACGGGCCTGCCATGCGAAGGCTCAGTCCTGTCAAAAGATGGACCACTTGTACAGGAATCCTGCCTCCCCAAGCCCACCCGCCGGAGCCAGCGGGTGATCGCACCCCGCCGCTGGGATAGGTGTGACCACCTCGGAGCATGCACGTGAACCGTGCCACGATGGGGGGAAACCGAGTGGCGTGGTATGTGCGTGGAGGAGGGGGGGGAGGCGCAGCCGATAGCCGCAAATCTAATGAATAAAGGGAGTGGGGAGAGAGGCAAAGCCGGTGGGCTAGGTGGCGGCAGTGACCGCAGAGAACCCAACAGTGTGCGTTGCAAGCGTTGTGGACTTGAGGGGGGAAAAGTGCCCGTCTGGTGGGGGGGGACGACGCCACCTGACCAGGGCCACCGTAGGTAGGGAGTGTGGAAAGAGTGCGGTACGACAGGTGGAGCACATGGGGTGGGCCCATGGCCTGCAGTCCCAGTCATCCAAAGTGGGTGCCCAAGCGGGCAAAGACGGACCATTGTCCAGTGAGAACAAGGCCAATGGGAACCGTGAGGGTGGATTATTTCAGACGAATCCCCACGGACTATGAAGCCCACGAACAAGCGTGGGAAGTCTAAACGCAGTGTGGTGGTATAGGTGCACCTCAGCCCCAGGAGGTGGCACAAGAGTGTTGAGGCCTCAGCCTGTCACTGCGGTGAAACCAGTCCCCGTCGTGAAGGGACCACCCACGGAAGCGATGGCCCGTGGGGAAAGCCGCCCATGCAGTCTTTATTCCTCACCAATTGCGTGTGCGTGCATGCACGTGAACCGTGCCGCGATGGGGGGAAGCCGAATGGCGTGGTACACCACATCAGCGTGCGTGGAGGAAGGGGGGGGAGGCGCAGCCGATAGCCGCAAGTCGGGTAAATAAAAGAGGTGGGGAGAGGGGCAAAGCCGGTGGGCCAGGTGGCGGCGGCGACCGCAGAGGACCCAACAGTGTGCGTTGCAAGTGATGTAGACTTGAGGGGGGAAAGGTGCTCGTCAGGTGGGGGGGACGGCGCCACCTGACCAGGGCCACCGTAGGTAGGAAGTGTGGAAAGAGTGCGGTACAACAGGTGGAGCACATGGGGGGGGGCCTATGGCCTGCAATCCCAGTCATCCAAAGTGGGTGCCCAAGCGGACAAAGACGGACCATCGTCCAGTGAGAACAAGGCCAATGGGAACCGTGAGGGTGGATTATTTCAGCCGAATCCCCACGGACTATGAAGCCCACGAGCAAGCGTGGGAAGTCTAAACGCAGTGTGGTGGTATAGGTGCACCTCAGCCCCAAGAGGTGGCACAAGAGTGTTGAGGCCTCAGCCTGTCACTGCGGTGAAACCAGTCCCCGTCGTGAAGGGACCACCCACGGAAGCGATGGCCCGTGGGGGACAGCCGTCCGTGCAGTCTTTATTCCTCACCAATTGCGTGTCTGCGCGCAGCAAAGGGACGGTTGAGGACCATGGGGCTGCCGACCCATTGGGCCCCGCTTGGCACAGAGGGGTCCCATATGGCCCACAGGGTCAGCGCTGAAGCAGGCACGAGAGCCGACGGTACTGGTGGGGATACGCGAAGCGTCTAGAATTTGGCTGCGAGCGAGGGGGGGACATGAGAAGAGAAGGCCCGGCCTTCTCGGAAGGCCCGGAAGCCCCCCGGCCTTCTGAGACGGTCTCTGAGCCTCACACAGAGAACCTGCCATCGACAGGAGCGGGTCTAAAACACTGGGCGGAAGGCGGAAGTCCACTGGGCTTTGGCAGCCTTGGAGGAAGAGCTAACTTGTACAACGCTTGCCAGACCCATCGAGGACGTGACTGGTCACCAACTGCCTGCACACTGATGGGGCAGGGGGAGGCGGTGGCTCGCACACCTCCTCTCTTTCTCTCAGCGGTCTGTCTCTTTGCACCAGCTCGCTCTCGGTCTCCAGAGCACCAAGCGCAGCTCTGATCAGTGAGCAGCCCGATGCCCGGGCGCCGCAGTCGAGGGCGCAGCGCCCGCGCCAACCAGCACGATATGCCCAGTGCCAAAGGAGGAGGGAGGAGGAGGGAGGGAGGAGGAGGAGGAGGAGGAGGAGGAGGAGGAGGAGGAGGAGGAGAAGGAGAAGGAAGGGGGAAAGCAGGAGAAGCTGCCGCAGGCGGCGCACTGGGGGCGGCCACGCAAAAACAAGTGGATGGTGCCGTGCGCGAGCATCGCTGCTGCAGGCGGCGTGCTGGGGGCGGCCATACACACAAAAAAAACGCTGGTGCCGTGCGCGAACAGCTGTCGGGATTTGACCGCAATGATGCCGGCTGCCGACCCTGCTGGTGCTCGGGGCACCAGATGACAAAGGCAGACGCGGAGGGAGGCAGACGGGCAGGGAGGCGGAGGTGGGGGAGGAAAAGGAAGTGTCCCGAGCGTAGGCCACCCTTAGCACGTGGTGCCAGCCAGGTTTTCTGAGGGATAGCAACGGGCTTGTGGGACAGTCACGGAGTCCGTCGACCTCTTTTGTGTCATCAAGACGTGTGAGATTGACAGTGGGCCCCCACAGACAAATTGGCAAACGGAGCAAACACAACCCCGCGCCCTGGCCAGCCACCCCGAAGGTCCACGTGGCAACGAAAAGCGTCTCTCGGCTGGTCGGCAGAGCAAGGCGCAGCGATCTCGAGGGGCCCGGGCGCAGACGCCTCCTCTACCCCCTCCCCTCCCCCACCCATGTACCTTATCATCCCGCCCCGTCCTCCCCGCCAGCATGCAACCTGGCCAGCAAACTGGTTCGGGCCTCAGCCTGAATTTCTAGCAAACCATACATTGCAACACCCACGGGCGTCTGTAGCGGCGGAAAGATGACAAAATAACGGCACCAAGCTGCCGCTAAAGCCTCGGTTCACGAGAGCAACCGCTACATAAACACATGTCTGCTGCAACCAGATTAGTCAGGCTGGTGAGAGCCGACTGTCCAACATGTGCAGAGCTACACGTCGGTCAACCTTTGGGACCGAAGAGAAAACAAAGATGCACCACAGCTGCAACGCTTGACTGTACCAATATGCCGTGACGGTTAACCTGAGGACCGCAGAACTGGACATATGCACCTTGGCTGCTGAAGTCCACTGGCACGGGGTCGGTCATGGACCGCAGCTTAGCGCCTCGACTGCGACTAATCACGATCGAGACTAACTAAGACATTGGATGCCTGGCCTGCTTTCGGCCCTGTATCGGCGATGTTTGCATGTCGTGCTTCCCTTCCAGGGCGAACACATGCCTTATAAATTCAATCATGCGGAAAATGCTCTGGCATCGCGACTGGATTCAGCAGCATGACCTGGTTGAACACCTGTGCAATGCGATTTGTAGCAACACTGGCATAACCTGGTTGAACTCAATCGAGTGAAATGCACTGTGCACGATCTGTATATCCACTGCAACAAACTACGCCGGAAAATATACACACTTCGGCGTCGCTGGTGATCATTGCCGCCTTTTTCTGAAATCCGGGCTCGCCGCACGCAAGAACGGGACACTTGGGATCCCAGAAAGGTGCGGTGACAGACTGTGCGGTGACCCTGAAATCTGGTGGGCCTCACCGCAAGGTCCGTCCGTCACCGCACGGTTTTGCACCCCGGAGGCTCCGATCGCCAACGAGGCATCCTCGGAGAAAGGCGCCGGGTCCTCAACCGTGCGGCCACTCAGAATCCCCACCGACTCACACTGACTCACCACATGGTGTGGTCACTGCACCGTTTGGGATGCCCCGAGCGAGCTCTCACCCTCCCAGCTGCCCCGAAAAGCAGCGCTCTAGCTGCCTGCGGAGCGCGCGGGCCCCGCCGACAGCGACCTCCCGGCGTGGCTGGGGCGGGCGCGGGCGGGGGCCGCCGCGGCCGGGGGCGCGGGCCTGGCTCGCTCGCTGGCGGACTGGCTCGGGCCCGCGGAGCACAGGATGGTCTTGCGGTCGTCGAGGTTGGGCGGCCTGCAGCAGATCCTCTGGCCCAGATGGCTCGGGGTCTTCGAGGTCGTCGATGTCTGTCGCGCTTGCGGTCGCCGAGGTTGGTCGGGCTTGCGAGGCTCCTTCGGCCTGGAAGGTGGGACGAACGCAGCCCTGCGGCTGCAGGACTCGTTGCGAAAGGGACGGACGCTGCCCGACTCAGGGGAAGACCGCTCGTCCTCGCCAGCGATCGGGCTGCTCCGATGGAGCCGGGCGCCCGCACCAGAAGGCCTCGGGGACTCCTCGGAGAGGTCTGAGGTCGACTCGGTGTCGCTCGTCGACTCGGTGTCGCTCGTCTGGCGGCTCAGTGCCTCGCTACTGACCAGCTCCACTCTTGGCAACTCGGGCGCCGAGAACACTTCGGCCACGCGCCAGCCCGACGTGCGGATGTCGGGGCAAGACTCGGAGATCCTCAAGCCGAGCCTCTTCATCTGGAGAAGGTCGTGGAGAGTCACCGGAGGCCCAGGAGGAGGTCGCAACCCATGAAGCCTGCGGATCCTGCCCGGGCCGAGGACGCCAAAGCCTGGCACGGCTTCACCGTGGCCGCTGGACGGTCTGCCAGCGACGGGGCGCCCGCGGGCCGTCCTGGGAGTCGAGGGTTGCCTCGGCACGGGCGGCGCGCTGGACGCCTCCGCCCACGCTGTCGCCAGCCTTGGACGCGGGAGCTGCTCGCTGGCGGGAAGGAGCGTGACGCCAGCGAGGCTCGCCATCCCTACGTTCGGGGCGTCGAGGGCCAGGGGTCCTAAGGCGCAGATCAGGGCGCTTTGCGCCCGTAGGAGGTTCACCCGACGGTCACCTGGGCCAAAGCGGCCTGGGCCAAAACGGCCTGAGCCAAAATGGCTACGGACGAACCTGAGTCGAAGTTGAGCCGACCTTGAGGCGAACTGGGGCCGAACTGGAGTCGGACAGATCTGTCGGGCGGGCCCCAGGAAGGCCCCCCCCAAACGAGCATCTCGTTGGACGCCCCCGGCCCGAGGCTCCCTGGAGGGCCCCTCCGAGGGCCAGCCACCGACGAGGGGCACCCACACGAGGTCCGCTCCGTGCACGTGGGAGGTCTGGGGCCCCGGCAGCGCGGGCCCCGCCGCCACGCAATCTTGCGCGGGGCGAACTTCGGCAGAGCGACGCCGCAGCCTTCGAGAACACGTGGTGTGGTGGGATGCGCACAGACGTACCGATGCTATATCAGAGTGAGGGGGCCAAACGGTCATTCATTGTCCCTGGGTGCGTGGCTGAAGTGGGGCTCCGTGGTGAGGATTATGCTTGCTGCGTTGTTGCGTTGTTGCGTTGTTGCGTTGATGTTGTTTGTTGTCGTCGTCCCCCCCGGCGACCCACCCGCGACTCACCCCGCGACCCACCCCGCGACCCACCCGCGACCCAGCAGCGACCCACCCGCGACCCACCCCGCGACCCACCCCGCGACCCACCCCGCGACCCACCCCGCGACCCACCCGCGACCGAGCAGCGACCCACCCGCGACCCAACCCGCGACCCACCCCGCGACCCACCCCGCGACCCACCCCGCGACCCACCCCGCGACCCAACCCGCGACCCAGCGGCGACCTAGCGGCGACCCAGCCGCGACCTCCCCATATTGGTTTAACGAAAAAATCGGCGCCTGCGGCGGGCTCGTTGTATAATGTATGGAAATTTGGCGCCTGCGGTCTGCTTCTCCAGAGTCTCGCAGACTGCCGACGTCCCCACGGCCCCCTCACTCTGATCCACATGTGCGGAGTGCTATGTGTGTGTGTACATATATATATATATATATATATATATAGTTGGCCCCCCGGGGCCCGAATCTATCCATATCCACCGCCTGTCGAGGTCCCCGACAACTGATCCTCCAGGCGGTGGTCATGTATAGGAAACCACATGCGAACACTACCCCTACCCCTCAGAAATCGTGAGGGGTAGGGGTAGGGTTCGCATGTGGCTCCCTAGTGTTAAATTCGCACCTCGGACTTTCGGGGTGCGTCGCGCGAGCCCCTCGAAGCCACACCTGCAGAGCAGCTCCCGAGCTGTGCGCGGGGCCAGGTGCAGGCGACGGGGGGCTGCGAGCCACCGGGTGCTCTCTCGTACCCTCCTCCTCCTCCTCCTCCTCCTCCTCCTCCTCCTCCTCCTCCTCCTCAACTCTGCTGGATCGCACTCGGGCTACCTACTCCGCGCTACCCTACTCCGTCGCAGTCTGCTCAACTCTGCTGGATCGCACTCGGACTACCTACTCCGCTCGACTCTAGAACGGCGGATGGGCCGTTCGTCCTTCATACGATGGCAGAAGGACCACCCTCACATCAAGCCCCCTGACAGGGGAAACCCTGTCGCCAACGCACCCGAGGAAGGAACCGATCAAAGCAGGGCTGTATAGTGAGTCCCGTAGATTGTTTGGTGTAAACGTCACTTGCGCGGGTCGGAATACATGTTCCTCCCTTGACTTGAAGCAAGCGCTCCTCGTAGTAAGCGAATGCGTGCATGAAATTGTGGGGAGGGAACATCGTTGATGCCTCGTGGGCTTACTATGGTTCTCCTCGGCCCGACGGTCGCACCGAAGGAATATAGCTATAGCAACCTCTACATGGTCACCCTCTCCATCCTTCTCATCTTCGTCCATGTTCCCGTCGATGCGGTAAGGGTTGTCCACCACGCCGCGCAGATCAAGATAGCGAAGGAGACACATAGAGATGTCGTTAACGCGGCCAGCCTCAGCAGCGCGGATGACCTTCAACGTGCAACCCAGGCGCGTTCTGTTCTGCATGCCAACGTTTCGGCCGCATTTAGCGCCGCGTTGAGAAGATACCCTCGACAACAGCACGATCACGAAGTTTGAAGCGTGTTTCACTGCTCCAGAAACCTTGCATATAGTACCAGGCTCGCTCCACGACTGCCTTCTGATTTCCTCCTCCTCCTCCTCCTCCTCCTCCTCCTCCTCCTGATCTGAATCCCCCTCCTCCTCCTCCTCCTCCTCCTCCTCCTCCTCCTCCTCCTCCTCCTCCTCCTCCTCCTCCTCCCCCTCCTCCTCCTCCTCCTCCTCCTCCTGGTCTCCTCCCCCTCCTTCTCCTCCTCCTCCTCCTCCTCCTCCTCCTCCTCCTCCTCCTCCTCCCCCCCTCCTCTTCCTGATATTGCTCATCCCCTCCTCCTCCTCCTCATCATCATCATCCTCCTCCTCCTCCTTCTCCTCCTCCTCCTCCCCCTCCTCCTCCTCCTCCTTGGGTGAGCAGCCTCTCGTAGGACTGCAAGCCGCTTGTTAATAGTTGGAAGTCATTGTTCGGCGTGCTCGTACCAAGGCCATCAACAGCTCACTGCGCGATTCCAAGCAGTGGAGCATGGACAATGATAATACTGGACAGCTTTTCAAATATACTAAGCCTTCTCCCCTCGCCCAGAGCGAGACCCACGACGATAGGGCAGGTGTTGTGCCAGTATGTTCTCTCTACTGCGTGCTCGGGCCAGCGAGGGCTCCCTGCCTCCACTCACGACGGAGGAGGTGAGCCAAGCCACTCACGACATGAAGGGTCAGGTGGGGCACGTGCACGGGCCTCCACCTGACCCTTCATGTCGTGATTGGCCAATCACGACATGAAGGGAGGTGAGCCAAGCCAATCACGACATGAAGGAGCAGGTGCACAGGCCTCCACGTGGCCGCTCCTCGGACAACACGTTCAACGGGGACTGGGCGGGTAGATGTAGGAGTGGTGTGTGTAGTGGTTGTGTGTCCCCCCTGGTAGTGTGCATAGTGTTTCTATCCACGGTCTTCCATTGTAAAGCTATGGACGTGGCTAACCCCAACCCCTTTAGGGGTGCCCCCACTGGCGCTGCTGGGGGAGAAGATCTGGTGGGTGCGCTTCGTGGTGCCTCTGGGTGGGCGTCGTACGGGTCTTCTTCCGTGGTCTCGGCTTGGATTGGGGGCGGGAGTGCACAACCCCTCCGGGGCGAATCGACGGCGGGGGCGGTTGGGTCCTCGGACCTTTCCCCTGCCTCGCGCTCCGAGAGGGCAGGCGGCTGCGCCTCTGGCCCCGGCGAGTCGCACAGGGCGCATTCGGACACGCGTCGTCGGATGGAGCTCCAACAAGGCCCTCAGAACACGGACCGGCCGACCAGGTGTCAGAGACGATTGGTGCGCATCAGGAGATGGAAGACGGTTCAGAAGGCGAGGAAGTCTGGAGCGAAACGGTGTCGTGCTTTCTATCGCTTGTCTCTGTTGAGGAAGTCTCGAGCGAAACGCGTGCGTAAAGGCTCGGAGGAGATCTTCCTCCGGGGAGGAACCTGGAACACGCGCAAACTTGGATCGAGTCGTGGGTATGAGCCATCGCAACTCAAGCTTGAGTGTTTTTTGCAACTGATGGAAGCTCGTAGGTGGGAGTTTGGCATGTTCACGGACGTCAATTTTTATCAGAATGGCGTCCGGGAGTATGATGTTGGGACAGATGTATGGACATTTGTCATTCGGGGCAAAGTGTGTGTGGTGCTGAATCAACGCCTTACGGCATTATGGAGGGAGGGGGGATCGAGGGTAGTCGTTAGGGGGAAGTGGGATAGGAAGGGGGTGCGGGTCATGGGGGTTGTGTTGCCCCGGGAGGGCCAACGTCGTGGACTTTCCTTGGTTGCTTGTTACGCCCCCGTCTCGGGCACCGCCAATGAGGAAACCAGAGACGCCTTCAACGAGGAATTGCGGCACGTGGAATCACGTGTGCGAGCGCACGACAATTTACTCATCGTTGGAGGAGACTTCAATGCTGAAGTTGGGCGCCCGGGAGGAGGGGGGGAGGAGGAAGAGGAGGATTTGTCTCAAGTTATTGGGTCCCACGGCACGGCCCGCCGGAGTGCGACCGGCTCCGACCTGCTCTCCCTATGCTCGTCGGTGCCGCTCTTTGTGCTGAGCACGGCGTATGCGCAACGAGAACCAGCCACTTGGTGGCACCCGCGTTTCAGGACGGGGCACCAACTTGACCATGTTCTGGTCCGGCCGCGCGATCGTCGTCACTTCACGGATTGCAAGTCCCTGCACTTTGGTGCTGAGGGGGGGACCGCGTCGCTGCAGCAAAGACCATCGCGAAGACGACGCAGACGGCGCAACCGGGCCGCGGCACCGACAGTCAGGGAGGACGGGGTCATCGCGTGGGCGTCGTACACCGACCACGACCCGGTCGAGGTGGGGGTGCGCCTGCAGGGGCGCTGGCCGGCCCCGCGCCGGGCCCCCAATACTAGGCCCCCCACCCCCAACTACGCGGGCCTGCTGGGACCATCCGAAAGTGCTCAGACAAAAAGAGACCATTTTGCAGCCAGGATGACGCAGATATTGAGGAATTTAGAGACGCAGGCTGACTGGAAGGAAATCTGCCGGGTCGCAAGGGAGGTGGGGCTTGAGGTCCTCGGTCCACGGGAGCGGCGACACCAAATCCCTTGGCTGCAGGGGCATGAGTCGGAGAAGAAGGCGCTGGACGCCGCGGTGTCTGAGGCGGTTTCCGCGTGGAGAAGTGCACCGGAAGGAGAGCGGGAAAGGACACTTGTGGCCAAGCGCAAGGCGAACCGTGACCGTCGGAGGCAGCTCCGGCAGTGGGAGCGGGCGTACTGGAAAGGTGTCGGCGAACGGGCCTCCGCTGCCTCCCATAGCGGGGATCAGGGTGAGTTGTTTCGGCTCTTCCGTGACTTGCGCCTCCGGCGAGGCGACCGAGGGGACTCTGGCCGCTGGACAGCGGAGCGGGCGGAGCATGAGAGGGAGCTTTGGAGAGCTCACTTTGAAGCTATTTCGGGGGATGTGGGGTTAGTGGCAGAGCACGTATGGCGATCGGTACAGGCAGTCCCCGTCTCGGCGGAGTGGCTTGACTCCTCTCCCACTGATGTAGAACTCGATGCATGCGTGCGCAAAATGCAAACTGGCCGCCAGCCGGGAGATGACGGATTTGTGGCGGAGGCACTTAAATTCGGGGGCGCGGAGTTGCGCAGCCGAGTCTTTGAGATCGTCCGCACTATGTGGACTAGGGCAGTCCAGGCAGACCCTGGGGAGGAGGGCACAACGTGGCCGGAAGAATGGCAAGTGGGCCTTGTCGTCCCCCTGTGGAAAAACAAAGGCAATCGCAAAGACAAGAATACGTGGCGCGGGATAACCCTGCTGTCAGTCGGGTCCAAACTATTAGCTCGAATTGTGGCTTCTCGCCTCTCCCAATGGTCAGAAGGATTTATAGGGGAGGAGCAATCGGGATTCCGCCGGGGCAGAGGGACAGATGATGCGCTTCAAGTTACGCGCCGGTTAATTGAGGAAGCCGCGGCCTTGCGAACGGGAGATATAGTGGTATTCACGTTCTTCGACATTGAAAAGGCATACCCTAGGGTGTGCCGCCCGGCGCTGTGGCGGCTGCTGGGTCACCGTGGATGCCCCCCGGGATTCTTGAACGTCTGCAGAGCCTTACACGAGCATACGGGATACCGAGTGCGTGTGCTAGGTGGCCTCTCCTCCACGTGGTTCCCCTTGCGGGGGCTCCGGGAGGGGTGCCCTTCGAGCCCCCCCTTGTTCAATATTTATCATGACGCGGTACTAAAGGATTTCCGAGGCCGGCGGAAACGGGCGGCTGAGGAGGCAGGAGCCACGCCGGGTGTACCTTGGACGTACCTGATTGATGGGCGGCTCGGGAAGAGCGCGCGGACTAGGGGGCAGGGACGAGGGGAGGGGGGCTGGGCGAATAGACAGAAGCACACGGTAATCGGAGACATAGGTTTCGCAGACGATACGACGCTGGCTGGGTTCTTAGAGGAAATGCAGACCGCAGAGCCGTTACTGGAAAAAACAATGACCGATTGGGAAGAGAAAAGCAATGCAGGAAAAAAGGAGAGGCTTTTGGTGAGCGGCAAATGGAGGGCTCCTTATGATGTGCGGCGGCAGCACGAGGTTCAGTCCCTGCGCCACTTGGGGGGTATTCACCACGAGACGGGCCGTTGGGCGGCGGACACGACCAAAAGAGTGCAGGTTGGCAATACACTGGCGCGATCAATAGCGAAGGCCTGGGCGGTGGGCACGTCCCACGGTCGCGGCCGCGGAAGCGGCGTGTCGATTACGACGAGGTTGCACGTGATGCAAACGTGCATGGTTGCGGCCATCACTGCAGGGTGTCGTTCTCGCACATGGACTCGCCAGGATTTCGCGCGTCTACAGAGAGTGGTCAATTATGGTGTCCGCCGCTCGTTCGGAATGGACATACTTTCGATGCGGGAGCACCACATTTCGGATGCCGCCATGTACAAGGCCGCGCAATGGCGCACGGTGGAAGACACCATCACCCGCTTATCTCTCCAGTGGCTGGGACATGTTGCCCGCATGCCCGTGTGGCGGGTCCCGAAGCAGGTATTATTTGGCTGGTTGGACGCCAGACGTGGCGGGGAGGACCACAGCAGCCCTCACGCCCAGACCGTTTTCCTTCGGAAGGGCATTCGCAGGATTGAGATCCACGAGATCGATTGGTTCCGCCGGGCTCAAAATAGGAAGGGCTGGAAGCGCAAAGTGGATGCAGCTTTTCCAGCGGGTGTCTCCAGCGATGAGCACAACCGCGCCCTCAACAGATGGACGCCGGGTCGGCCCCTCCCGTCGCCGCCCGCCAGGGCCGGGGCCCCCGGGGTCCCTCCTCCGCTTCCTCCTCCCCCTCCCCCTTTTCCTCCCCCTCCCCCGGCCCCTCCCTCTCCCCCTCTGGCGGACGACGACGAGTACTGCTGCCCGGTGTGCCGACGGGTGTTCGACAAGGGCAACCAGCTGCAGTACCACTACGATGAGGCACACTCGGTGCGGGATCCCCACCTGGTCACGAGCATATCCCACCAGTGTCCGGATTGCAAGGAATACCGGGGATGTGATGTTCGGAGGCACAAGCCTTCCTGTCCGGCCAGGCTGGAGCTCCGGGACGCCCTCCAGACACAGGACGGGGTATACCTGCCAGTTGTCATGGGACCGCACGCACCGGAGCCGGCTGCTTGGTGGGTAGCGACCGACGGGTCGGGCAAGGACGGGGAGGCGGGCTGGGGGGTAGTGATCTGGCGGGTTACGGATCCGAGCCTTCCAGGTATGGTCCCGGACTACGTGCTTCATGCCCCTGTTGTGAATCGAGCGTGGGATCACCGATGGTTTGGAGCTAGGAGCCAAACTAATAATACGGCGGAATTATCGGCTATTGGCGAACTCATGAAGTGGCTCTTGGATGAAGCACCAGACGGAGGCCACGTACCCGTGCACATTCGGTATGATTCGGAATACGCAGCGAACATAGCGCGGGGGTTAACATTATGGGAGGTGAAATCAAACGAGGAGCTTGCGGACGCCGTACAAGAGCTCACAGCGCGGGTATTGGAGAGACGCAGTCTAACTTGGGAACATGTGTATGGGCACACAGGCGCCCATGACAACGAGCTGGCAGACAGGGCGGCGGATCTAGGTAGGCGCGGGTATGCTTCTCGCCAATCGGCCCGGTGGATGGCGACCCCTCCTGAGGTGGCCGAGTTGCAATATGGAACGAGGTGGATTATTGCAAGAAATGCGGCATAAAGGTGCTTAGCAAGGATCTGTACGGGCACATCACGAGGTGCACGGTAGCGGGTTATGCCATACCGGCCGGAATGGCGAAATGTCGTAAGTGCCTCACATATGTAAAAGAGGGGTGTCGCAAGGCACACGAATCCAAATGCAGGGGGAGTGACATTCTGAACCGGACATGCTCGAAGTGTGGCTTAGTCTACCCACCGCCTCCCCCAGGAATGCTGTGTCGCCCTTTAGGTAACCACGAGAAATGGTGTCGTGGGGACGCTGCAGCGAAAGCAAAGGCCCAGGCCGTCGCGGTCGCGGCGGCGGCGGCACCGGCGCCGCCCCCGCCCCCCGGGCCAGGTGCAGCTAAAGCGAAGGCGAAAGCCAAGCCGAAACCGAAACCGCACGTGGGGGCCAAGGGAAAGGCGGGCCCGCCGGTCAAGGCCGCCCCGGCCAAGGCTGTTACGGCCAGGGTTGCAGGTAAGGCGCGCGGGGCGAACGCCCAGGCCAAGGCGGCGATTCGTCTCGCTGGTATTGCCCGGAGACGCCCGGCGGGAGCCGGATAATCAGATCTTGTTTCGTGTAGGAAATAGCGGTCTAGGGGGGTGGGAGGGCGGGTGGGGGGTGGCGGGCGGTCATAGGACCTTACCACAGTGTGCTTGCTATTTGGGCTTTCACAACCTGCAGCTGCCGGCAGCGCCCACGAGGCGATCTGTCACGAGATGATGCCGGGCATGTCCCGATGCATCGGGGGCGGCCAGAACAGGGCTTGCCCTGTTCATTGTTGTGCTAAAGTGAGTCACGAACTCACTTCCGGCCGCCCCCAGGCCCCACTGCAGGGGGGCAGGTGTATAGGACCAATGGCCGCCGGCCGCCTCCTCGCCTTGCCCCCCCTTGCTGTCGCTCGGCTGCGATTCTTCCCCCCTCGACTCCCTCGTGTTGTTGCCGGCGTGCGTTTGCTTGCCTTTTTCTATTCTTACTCCCTTTGACGTGACGTATACTGTTTCTTGTGCGCAGCTAGGAAAAAAACAGGAGGAAGGCCCCCCCCCTCCCCCTCCCCTCCCCCCGCCCCCGCTCGAGCCATGATGTGTGCAGTCACGTGAATTGTTGCTCGCCGCCCCGACCAGCTGCTCAAGGCCCCCGCCCGGCGGAACCGGCTCTCGCCGGAAGGGTCATGACCGCCCTCCTCCTGCGGTGCCCCTGGTTCGGCGGCGCTGCCGTGGTCGTCGTCGTTGTCGTCGTCGTGGTCGTCGTCGTCGTCGTGGGTGTTGTCGTGGTCGTCGTCGTCGTCGTCGTCGTCCTGGTCGTCTGGGCGGCGGGGTCGGCCGGGGGCGGGCGCGGGCGGGGGTGGGTGCCCGTCCGGCGGCAGCCTCTCTCCCTGCTTGATCGTGTGTCGGTGAGGGGTGTGACAGAGAAATGGCAGCTGAGCGCCGCGCAGCCACGGAGCGCCGCATTGCGGCGTTGGAGGAGGGTCAGAGCCGTCACACCGAGCAGATCTTCCGCCTTCGGAACGAGGTCAGCCGAGTGCTGAAAAGCACGAGTGTGGTGCTAGAGGGATTCCCCTCGGTGGACTCGGTGTGGGAGGCGCACGGGAACCAGGGAGAGTACCGTGAGTTGCGCAACCTGACGCCGGAGGCTGTTGGCCGGGACCTGGGGGCTCACCTGGGGCTGAGCTGGCCCTTGCCGGACCGAGCGTCGGACCAGCCCGGGTCCACCCAGCAGGCGGTTCGCTTCCTCTGTGAGGAATTGAGCAAGCCAGGGGTGCTTCAGAAGGTCATGGAGCAGTATCGGTGGGACTACGACCGCGGCACCAAGGTGCGGATTCCGAACGTGTTCAAACTGAAGGTTAAGTTCGGTGCCTCCTCGCTGGGCATGGAACAGATAATTGACGGCTTAGACCACCCGTTGCGCCGCGCTTCGGGTCTCTCCGTCGCCGGCCAGCCTACGCTTCAGGAAGGGGCCGCCCAGCCGCCGAGGCGGCTCCTCTACAACGAGAGGACCGAGGAAGAGCGCCAGTGGAAGGGCGGCGGCAAGGGGCAGGCCCAGGGGCAGGCCAAAGGCGCAAAGGGCGGCAAGGGCGGCAAGGGAACCCAGGGGGTGCTTCAGGGCCGAGGTGGCGGCGGCGGCAAAGGCAAGGGCAAGGGCAAGAAGGGGAAGAAAGGCAGGGCGGCCGCCAAGGCAGCTGCGGCACCTGGGGGGGCAGCCCCGGCGGCGGGTGCAGCCCCGGCGGCGGGTGTAGCGCCCGGGGCAGCGGGCGGAGCGGGCGCGGGCGGGGCGGGTGGAGCAGGCGGCGGGGCCGCCGCGGCCGGCAACGCCGGCGACGCGATGGCTGACTAAGGGGTCACCCCACAGGCCCGTCCCCGGATACAGGGCCCGACGGGGGCGGGTAGTCGAGCCATGGGCCGTGCATGGAGCCAGGAATTCGCAGGACAGATCGTGCTTTCTTGTTCTTGTTGTGCCCACCCTTGTGTGATCTGCACGGAGTCTCCTATTGTATGTGTGATCGAGTGTGTGTGAGTGTGGGCATGGAAGGGCGGGTGGGTGGTGGGAGGACGGAGGAATGGTGGTGTTGTCCCATTTTGTGCACATCCCAATTGCGAGGACGGGAGAGCCCTCTGGAAGGGTCCTCTGGGCCAGTCGTGGCGGTGCTGGACCCTCGACTGCTCTCCCCCCGCTCTGCCACCCAGTCCGCAGGGGCACCCCCCTTCCAATCACCATTGGGCTTCCCGACTCTGTCCAGGTTCCGCCCCGATCCCCCTGCCCTTTTCCCCTCTGCCCTTCTCCCTTCTCCCCCCTCCCCCTCTTTCCCCCCCTCCCTCCCTCCCTTTCTTACCCCCTCTTCTCTCTCCCCTCTCCCTGCCCCTCTTCTCCGTCCCCCTCCCTCCCCTCTTCCTCCGAGCCCAGGTGCTTTCCGGACGGCGCCCTATCCTCGCCTTCCGTCGTCGTCCTCTCCTCCCACCCCCCATCAGGATTTTTTAAAGGTCGACCGGCCGTCCCTGGGCCACATCGTGGCCGCGCTCAGGGACACGGTGACGGTGACGGTGACGTGCACGGGCCTCTTCGTGGCCGCTTCTCGGGCAACTTGGGCGTGGCTTAATGGGGGGGTCACAAATGGGGGGGTCAGAAAAGGTCCCCTTTCGTGCCCCTTTCGGGCCCCTCCGGAGCCGCGGGGGGCTCGTTTAGGTACCGTTTGGGTACCTTTTCGGGCCACACTCGCCGCCCCCCCATTTATGACCCCCCCATTACGCAGCGCCCAAGCAACGCGTCCACCAGGGACCCGGGTAAGGAAGGGATCAGGAATGTAGGAAGTCGGAGTCGGTTATCCCTCGCCGTTTCCAACATAATTTGTTTCATGTATGTCTGTACTTGTGGTGCTCTGGACGTGGCTAACCCCAACCCCAATAGGGGTGCCCCCTCTCGTGCTGCTGGGGGAGAAGAACCGGTGGGTGCTGGGGGAGGTGCGCCTCTGTTGGTGTCTCACGGGTCTTCTTCCGGGTCCTTTGTTCAGATTGGGGGCGGGAGTGCACATCCCCTCCAGGGCGATACGACGGCGAGGGCGGCTGGGCCTCCGGGCCTTTCCCTTGCCTCGCGTCCAGAGAGGGCAGGCGGCTTCGCCTCTGGCCCCGGCGAATCGCAACGAGCGCCTTGTGACACGCGTCGTCGGTTGGTGCCCCCATCGGGCCCTCAGAACACGGTACGGCAGACCAGGCGCCTTGAACGTAAGCAGCGAATCCGGAAATGGAAGACGATACGTAAAGCCAGGAAGTCTCGAGCGAAACGGTGCCGTGCGTTTTATCGCTTGCCTCTGTTACGCAGTGTCGAGAAGAAGAGAGGCTCGGAGGAGATTTTCCTTCGGGTTGGAACCTGGAACACGCGCAAACTGGGATCGAGTCGTGGTCATGAGCCATCCCAACTGAAAATATAATGTTTGTTTAACCCTGATGGCAGTTAGGCGGTGGTTTGCTATGTTTTCAGACGTCAATGTTCATCAAAATGGGGTCCAGGAATATGATGTAGGAACGGAGGTGTGGACCTTCATCACTCGTGGCAGAGTCTGCGTGGTCCTTAATCAACGTCTCACTGCATCGTGGCGAGCGGGGGGATCGAGGGTGGTAGTCAGGGGGAAGTGGGACAGGAAGGGGATCAGGGTCATGGGAGCTGTGTTGCCTCGGATGGGCCATCGCCGTGGGATGTCCTTTGTCTCGTGCTACGCCCCCGTCTCGGGCACTGCCAATGAGGACGCTAGAGGTGCGTTCAACGCAGAGTTACGACATGTTGAATCCCTTGTGAGAGGACACGACAACTTGCTCATCGTGGGAGGCGACTTCAACGCTGAAGTGGGCCGCCTGCGAGGTGGGGAGGAGGAGGAAGGTTTGGCTCAAGTTATCGGGAACTACGGCTCGGTCCGCCGTGGCGCGACCAGAGCCGACTTACTCTCTTTCTGTTCATCGTTGCCATTGTTTGTACTAGAAACGGCTTACCAACAGAGAGAGCCTGCCACCTGGTGGCATCTTCGGTACCACACCGGACACCAGCTTGACCACATCTTGGTCCGACCCCGCGACAGACGCCACTTTGTAGATTGTCGCACTCTACATTTTGGTCCAGAGGGAGCGGGGGCACTGCCCCAGAGACCCTCGCGACGACGCCGTCGACGTCGTCGACAGGCTACGGAACCCACGGTGCGAGAGGATGGGGTAACAGCGTGGGCGTCATATACCGACCATCGCCCTGTGGAGGTGGGGCATTGCTTGGAAGGGTCCTGGCCGCCTCCGGGTCGGCTCGTCAGCAACCGGCCCCCTACTCCTAACTATGGAGGGCGATCAAGATGGGCAGCTGATCACTGAAAAGCTCCGGGCCTTGGAAACTGAGGCTGACTGGAAGCAACTGTGTGATTGCGCGGGAGGCCGGTCTCAAGGTATTGGGGCCGAGGGAGAGGCGACATCAGGTCCCCTGGTTACAAGGTCACGAGGCAAATAAACGAGCCCTGGACGCCGCCGTTTCTGATGCGACTGATGCGTTGCGTGCGGCGCCTGTGGTGGAACGGGCCGCGGCGCTCGTTGCTAGGCGCACGGCAATTCGCACTCGCCGGAGGCGACTCCGGCAGTGGGAGCGGAGCTATTGGCAGGGCGTCGGAGAACGTGCCAGCGCGGCCGCGCATAGTGGAGACCAAGGGAAACTGTTCCGACTCTTCCGGGACCTCCGACTCCGGCGAGGGGATCGGGGCGATTCGGGCCGCTGGACAGCGGAGCGCGCGGAACACGAGCGGGAGTTATGGAAGGAGCATTTTGCGGCCATTTCTGGTGATGTGGGCGTGGTGCCCTGAGTATGTGTGGCGGAGTGTCCCAAAGGTCCCCGTTTCGGCGGTATGGCTAGACGCCCCGCCCACGGATGTGGAATTGGACGCTTGCGTGTGCGTGAAATGCAGACTGGTCGCCAGCCGGGCGAAGATGGTTTTGTTGCTGAAGCCCTGAAGTATGGGGGCGCGGTACTTCGTGGAAAGGTGTTTGACATCGTGCGTACCATGTGGACTCGGGCCACACAGGACGACGAGGGAGAGGAGGGCACGACCTGGCCACAGGAATGGCAAGTGGGCCTCGTCGTTCCCCTGTGGAAGAATACAGGGAATCGCAAGGACAATAGCACTTGGCGCGGAATCACATTATTGTCTGTGGGCTCGAAGCTGCTGGCTCGGGTCGTGGCCTCCCGTCTCTCCCAGTGGTCGGAGGGATTCCTGGGCGAGGAACAGTCGGGCTTTCGCCGGGGAGGGGGCACCGACCATGCACTACAAGTCACGCGCCGGCTGATTAAAAAAGCGGCGGCACTTCAAAATGGTGACGTTATCGTTTATACGTTTTTTGATATCGAGAAGGCATACCCCCGGGTATGCAGGCCAGCACTGTGGCGATTGTTGGGCCCACGTGGTTGCCCCCCTGGCTTTCTGAAGGTGTGTGAGGCCCTCCACGAGCAGACGGGTTACCGAGTTCGGGTTCTTGGGGGCCTTTCCTCCACTTGGTTCCCCCTGCGGGGTCTGAGGGAGGGGTGCCCCTCGAGCACTCCCTTGTTCATCATATACCACGATGTCGTTCTTAAGGATTACCGGGGCCGCAGAAAGCGCCGTGCCGAGACGGCGGGGAGGACGCCGGGCTTACCCTGGACCTACCTTATAGATGGGCGTCTCGGGAAAAGCGCCCGGACCCGGGGCCAGGGTCGAGGAGAGGGCGGCTGGGCCGCTCGTCAGAGGCATACGGTCATAGGAGACGTCGAGTTTGCGGATGACACAGCCCTGGCGGGCATTTTGGATGAGACGCAAGTTCCAGAGCCTCTGTTGGAGAGGACCATGACGGACTGGGAGGAAAAAAGCAACATAGGTAAGAAGGAAAGGATCCTGGTGAGTGGAAACTGGAGGGCGCCAATGGATGTGTGGAGACAACATGAGGTAGCATCGCTGCGACATTTGGGCGGCATACATCACGAGACGGGCCGCTGGGCAGCAGACACCACGAAGCGCGTGCAGGTCGGGAACACATTAGCGCGGTCTATAGCCAAAGCGTGGGCTGTCGGCTCGTCCCACGGCCGGGGCCGCGGAAGTGGAGTGTCCATCACCACCCGGTTGCATGTGATGCAGACGTGTGTGGCGGCGATTACTGCGGGGTGTCGGTCACGAACGTGGACCCGGCAGGATTTTGCGCGTCTTCAGAGGGTGGTAAATCACGGTGTGCGCCGCTCGTTCGGTATGGACACAGTGTTAATGAGAGAGCATCACGTCTCGGATGCTGCCATGAACAAAGCCGCACAATGGCGCCCAATAGAGGACACCATTACTCGCCTTTCCCTGCAATGGCTATGGGCACGTGGCCCGCATGCCGTTGGAAGGGTCCCTAAGCAGGTCCTTTTCGGGCGGCTCGGCGCCCGCCGTGGTGGGCAGGACCAGAGCAGCCCCCACGCCCAGTCGGCATTTTTACGACGGGGCTTACGTAGGATCGAGATTCACGAGATCGATTGGTTTCGCCGGGCCCAGAGCCGAAAAGGTTGGAAGCGTAAAATCGATTCGGCGTTTGCCGTCGGAGTCCCCACCGCCGAACACCGGCGTGCCCTTAATCGCTGGGTGCAGGGGTGGCCCCTCCCGTCGCCGTCGGCCGGGGCCCTTGAGGGCCCGCCTCCGCCTCCTCCTCCTCCTCCTCCTTTTCCTCCTCCTCCTCCTCCTCCCCCGGCCCCTCCCTCTTCCCCCTCCGGCGGACGACGACGGGTATTGCTGTCCCGTGTGCCGGAGAGTGTTCGATAAAGGGAACCAGCTACAGTATCGCTACGATGAGGCACACTCGGTCCGCGACCCCCATCTGATTACGAGCATCTCCCACCAGTGCCCGGACTGTAAGGAGCAATTGGGGTGTGATGTGCGTCGTCATAGGCCCAATTGTCCGGCGAGGTTGGAGCTTCAGGAGGTACTACAGACGCAGTCCGGGGTTTCTCTGCCTGTGGTCATGGGTCCGCACGTCGCGGCGCCGACTGCGTGGTGGGCATGGGTCTGGTCAGGATGGGAAAGCGGGCTGGGGCGTGGTGGTCTGTCGGATTGAGGACCCGGGGCTCCCCGGGCTAGTCCCGGACTATGTCCTTCATGCTCCTGTTGCGAGTCGGGGATGGGACCATAGGTGGCTGGGGGCCCGGCGCCAGACAAATAATACCGCAGAGCTTTCGGCTATTGGCGAGCTGATGCATTGGTTGCTTGAGGAGGTCCCTGATGATGGTCACGTGCCCGTACACGTGCGGTATGATTCGGAGTACGCGGCGAATATAGCACGCGGCCTACGGGAGGCCAAGTCGAATGAAGAGCTTGCTGATTCAGTGCAGAGCCTCACCACACACGGGTGGGGGAGAAGTTTGTACGTGGGAACACGTGTACGGGCACACCGGGGCCCATCATAATGAGTTGGCGGATAGGGCGGCGGATTTGGGGAGACGCGGGTATGCGTCGACGCAGTCCGCCCGGTGGATGGCGTCTCCCCCGGCGGTGGCCGAGCTGCACTGGAAGGATGTGAAAGGTGCTTAGCAAAGATTTGTACGGACATATTACGAGGTGTACGGTTGCTGGCTTGGCCATACCAGCAGGCATGGCGCGGTGTCGAATGTGCTTAATTTTTGTGAAGGAATTAAGGATGCCGCTGCGCACATGAGTCGAAGTGCAGGGGGAGTGCCATACTGAACCAGACATGTTCTAAATGTGGTTTGGTGTTTCCTCCGCCGCCTCCGGGCCTTTTGTGCCGACCCTTGGGCAATCATGGAAAATTGTGTCGTGGGGATAACGCTACAAAGGCGAAAGCCAAGGCGGTGGCGGCCGCGGCGGCGGCAGCGCCCGCCCCACCCCCTCCGCCTGGGCAGGGAGCAGCGAAAGCGAAAGCCAAGCCGAAGCCGAAGCCAAAGGCGGTAGCTAAATTGAAAGCGGGGCCACCGGCCAAGGCCGTTGCGGCCAAGGCCAAGGCGGGCGGTTTGGCCCTGGGGGCCAACGCCAAAGCCAAAGCGGCGCTCCGAGCAGGAGGGCGTGTCCGGCGACGCCCAGCGGGTGCCAGCTAGGAGTGAACCCTTCTCGGGAGGGCCCGGGGCGTGTTTTGTCCAGGGGGTTGGGGGGGCGGGAGGGGGGGTAGCGGGGGGGCACTGGTTTCGTATTGTAGGCGCTTTGTTATAGCGCTTCTGCTCTGCAACTGACGGCAGCGTCCCTGCGGCGACTGCCACGTGACGATGCCGGCCCCGAGCCGTGCATCGGGGGCTGCCAGGGCAGGGTTCGCCCTGCTCACTGCTGTGCCAACACGAGCCCCGAGCTCGTCAATTGGACGCCCCCCGGCCCCACTGCAGGGGGTCTGTACGAGGCCGGTGCCCTGCCTGTCGCCTCCTTCTCCTTGCTCCTCCCCTCTCTATGAGAGTTTTTGTTTCTTTTTCTCCTTCCTGCTCCTGTGCCTAACGCTTAACGGCAGTTCTGTGTCTTTTTTTGTGATGTTCGGTCAGCAGCCCCCCTCCCTGGACCGTAGCATTGCTGGACTTTTGAGCGCATTCCCGCTGCAAAAACAAAACAAAAAAAAGGAGGACGACCCCCCCTCCCCCTCCCCCTCCCCGTTCCCTGCTGTTGGTACATGCATACATTGATGGTGCTCGCCGCTTCCAGCAGCTGCTCACCGTTGGCCCCAGCCCGCCGTTCGACTCGGCTCTCGCCCGAAGGTCCCTCGTCGCCCTCGGCCGGCTGGGCCCCTGGTTGGGGGTGGGTTGGGGGGGTGGGGGGTGGGGTGGGGGGCCGGGGGCTTTTGTTGGTAGGGAGCGTGCGAGGGGCCCTTGGGCGGCAGCCCCTACCGCCTAGTAGGTGCTGTCCAGATTGTGGTTTGTCAGTGTACAAGTATGGGAGCCCAGCAGCGCCGTGAAGAGACGGCCCGCCGCCTGGCGGCCCTGGAGGAGCGCCAGACGGAGCGCGAGTGGCGCCTGGGTCGTCTGCAGAACCAGATGGGCCAGGTCTTGAAGAGCACGAGCCTTGTGCTCGAGGGGTTCCCGTCGGTCCAGCAGGTGTGGGTGACCCATGGAGAGTAGCAGCAGTACAGGGAGCTGCGCCAGGACACGCCGGAGGCCTTGGGGCGCGACGTGGCGGCGCACCTGAATATGGCGTGGCCCTTGCCCGACCTGTCCGCGTACCCGCCCGGGCCGTTGACGACCACGGCCTGGCTCCGTCTCCTCCTGGAGGAGCTCGGTCAGGAGAATGTGGTGCGCGCGGTTTTTGAGCAGCGCCGCTGGGACGCCACGGCCGGGGCGCGTGTGCGCGTCCCGGGGGTGTTCAAGGTCAAGTTGCAGTTTGGTGCGGCGTCGTTGGGCGCCCAGCAGGCGATCCAGGCGCTTGATCACCCGCTCCGCCGGGCCTCGGGGTTGGCGGTCCTGGGGGGGGCCCCAGCGGCCGCGGCTGCAGGGGCCGCCCCAGTGCGTCGTTTGATGTACCTTGAGCGCACGGACGAGGAGCGTGAGCGCCAGGGCAAGGGCGCGGGCAAGGGCAAGGCGTCAGGCGTGATCCAGGGCAAGGGTCGCGGCAAGGGTAAGGGCAAGAAGGGCAAGGGCGTCAAGGCCAAGGCTGCGGCTGCCAAGGCAGGGGCCGGCCCGGCGCCGAAGGCTGCTGCGGTCCCGCCCGCCGCCGCCCCGGCAGCCGCCGGGGTGGGCGGTGGGGGTGCGGCGCCTGCGGCGGCCGCTGGGGCACCAGGGGGCCCCAGGGCCGGAGGCTGAGGTGTGAAACACTCCGCCGTCCCCGGATACAGAGCCCAACGGGGGCGAGCAGCGTATAGAGGAGCCATGGGCCGTGCATGGCGCTGGAATTCATCAGGACCCGCGTGCATTCTTGTATCGAGCAGCCATTATTGTTCTTGTCTCAATGTGTGAGACTGCATTGTTTTGGTGCCGAATTGGGCGGGGAAGGAGGGTCGGGAGGGGAATCGCTATTAGGTGGTTCCAATGGTACGCGGACCACGAGCGGTGGTGTTTGAGGGATGAGGGATATGAGGGAGGAGTCTGTATGAGTGTGTTCTCTCTTGGTGTTTCTCGTGTCCGGTCTCCTTCTCCCTCTCCCATCCCTCCCCCCTCCCTTGACCCCCTCTTTCTCCCTCCCCCGGGTGGGCCACCTCCAGGTTCCTCCCCTCCTGCTCCTCCTGGGTCCCCGGTGTCTCCCCGGGGGCGCGCTCCTCCTCGCCGCCGTCCGTCGTCCTCTTCCCCCCAAACAGGATTTTTGAATGGTCCGCCGGCCTTCCCTCGGTCACATAGTGGCCTTGTTGAGGGAGACGGAGACGGAAACGGTCCTCCACAGCAGATCTAGGTAGGTTGCCGACGGAAGCCATCGTAGAACTCACCACGATCCTCAACACGATCGAGCAATGCGGTACCTGGCCCTGGCAATTCCTTGCAGTGTTGGGGCGACTTCTCCCGAAGAAGTCCACAGGTGACCGCATCATAGGTTTAGTATATGTGATTTGCAGAGTCTGGTCATTGGCCAGAGAGCCACACACTAAATAATGGACTTCAAATGCTCATACCGACTGGGATGCGGCATGTGCGGGAAACTCAGCCCTGAAGGAAGCGTACATGCGAGCCATGGACGAGGAACTCTTCTTTCGTCTACGCTCCTCGCAAGGTCGTGCACTCCTGGACATCAAGAGCTCTTACGACGAGATCGAGTGGCCGATTCTTGTGGAGCGAGCTCTGGAGTGCAATTTCCCCACCATTACCCTCTGTCTGGAGTCACAAGTCTGCGCTGGACCAAGGTTGCCTGCACAAGCAAATGCCGCGTCCTGCCGTTTCAGGGCCACACGCTCGTTTATACAAAAGGCCTGCGGAGCGGCACACGTTTCGCCGAGTGCACGGCGAACGCGATCACGATGAAGGTGACGACCTGCCACCCACACTTATCTCAAACATTGTGGATCGGCGACCTGCCGCAGACGGCGGTGGGTTCTCGACGGCATGTGTCCCAGGTCTTGGAAGAAGGTGTGATGACCACCCAGGAGGAACTTGGGCGGCACTCGTTGCGGCTCGAGTCCAAGAGCGTCATCGCGTGCACAGACGTTGCAGATGCTAAGAAGACTGTCAAGAGGCTTCGCTGGCGAGGTGTTCAGGTCCAATGGGGTCACCAGACCACGTACCTGATCGTCGACCTTGGCAACGGCAAGCGCTTGGCCAGGCAAACTCGCACGTCTAGGATGAAGTCCTCGAAGGTTCAGCATCTGAACATCAAGCGGTACGCTGCAGCGTCGCGAAGGCTTCGCAATCTGAAGAAGATCGGGATGGGCGGGCCTCAGATGGCTGCCCGCTACGGGCACCAGGTCCACGGGCTCCCAAAGTCCTCGATCCTGGAGTTACGTCGGAGGCTTAGGGCGATTGCTGGCGGCCACAAGCACGGCAGAGACCTCACCACCCCCTTCTCGACATCAGGACCCCGCAGCGGGATCCAGGAGTGCAGCTACCACGACAATTGTTGGGGCAGTGGATTTCCGTTTGGATTTCTGAACCTCGTATTCATGCGCCAGTCTCCCGAGTATGGCGGGGCGTTGTCGACCAGATGAAGAGCATCGGGCATCGCCATCGCTCTCGTCACGTGCGAGGGCCAATCTCGGGGCTGGTGCACTATCTATTACAAGCAGGATGGGACCCCCAAGGTCCCGATGAGTGGTATTCGCCTGCCGACTAGATCGACCAGACTGGCAACATTCCTGGATGGAAGTTCGACGCCAAGCAACTGGAGTCGGTCACCGAGGCATTTGATTTGATGTATGGCTTCTCTCAGACGTTCCAGCGCCAGCTCTGGGCTGAGGCGTCACACACTTTCTGCGGCGGAGGCATCGAGAACGGTTTGGATAACTATAGCCTTCGCAAGCAGTTTACCCAGCTAGAAACCCTTCCTCGAGGCCGACGGCTGGCCGAGATGCTCCTGACCATTGCCGTGGGAGGGGCATGGACTGACTCGAGACGCAAAAGACAGCGGACATGAATGCTCAGGTTTGTGTGGCAAATGTCCTGATGGTGTTAGCGAGACTCCGCTTCACAAAGATTGGCAATGTTCATGCAATATTGGGTCACCTATTTTCGACATGACCGAAGACCTGTGTCATCGTGCGGTCACACAGGCAAACTTAGCATTGGTTCCGTGGGTTGATCCCAGCAGAGTGGACCAGGGCAGATAAGCCGACACAAGTTGCGAAATGGAAAGGCGTGGGACACGACCACGCTGGCACTTTCTCTTTCGGCGAGGGCTCCATGACCCAGCCTTTGGTTATATATGGAGACGCTTCGGGAGGTGCTGACACACACGATCCACGACTTCGTCGAGTTGGGTTGGCTGCGGCAGCATTTGTTCCTGGATCTAATGACGAATCCCCGTGCCTGTTCGGCCCTCTGCCTGGCGACCGCAGACGGCTGCACGCATATAATTATACATGCTGAGAGTTGCAATTCGTTGGTCCACGGGGCCGATGGTATATATTACCGACAATGAGGAGGTCTGCAGAGGGTGGTGGGCCCGAGCCCATGACCACCCCGCGGGCCCCAACGCAGACATATGGCGTGCTATCAAAAAGCACCTCCAGGTTCGAGCTTCATCGGAGATCGTCGTCCTCAAAATGCCCTCACACCTCGAGGGACGACAAGCGGTCGAGATGCAGATACGTCCGTGGATGGTGGAAGGAAATGTTTTCGTCGACGTACTGGCGGGAGTTGCAGCTCGTGAGGCACGAGTTTCAGAGCATCAGCGAGCCCGAGTTCTTAAGGTGGAGGCGGACGCACGACTGGTCCGTCTCAGGCTTCTGCGGATTTGCCTCCAGACAGCCGTCCATGGGGGCAAGAGGAAAAGGTCTTCTGAGGCCCATGCCTTGCCGCCTCCCCCCCGTCCTCGAGCTCAAGCTTTGATGTGTTCTACGCATAGCGTCGATAGCAGTGGGGAAAAATGTCTGGTTTGTCGGGGTTCCTCCTCGGATGCCAACTTAAACTCGCGTGTTTTTCGCTTTCTGTTCTCTCTGACAAAGTTTCGGCTTTGCCCAGGGGTCGGGTTTTGGATCTCGCAGGGGGTGTGGTCCACAGTTCCCATAATATGAGATACCACGAATCCCAAGGAGTGGTTTTGTGGCAGATGCGGGTCCATCGGCTCGACTCTTCTCAGCAAGAAGCTGGCTGGGGCTTGCCTTCCACCCACCTCCACACGCAAGGACTACCTCCGTCGTTTAGAGAGAGACCTGCCGCCTAGGGTGCTCAGCAAGGCTGAGCAGGCAGCCAGGGCGTAACTTATCTAGACTCGCTTCGCGACTGTTCTCACCTCACCTCACCTCCCCCTCCTCCTCCTGATCTGTCTCCTCCCCTCCTCCTCCTCCTGCTTTTCCTGCCGCGATCGCTTCCCCGCCCCCCCCCCCCCAAGTGGTGCCGTGGCCCTCGGGACGCCCGGGCTGCAGGCGCGCCCCCCCCCCCGAGGTGTCTCGGGCCAGCGCAGGGCGTGCCGCGGTGAGGGAGGGCTGGCGGCACGCCAGCGGGCGTGCAGCCAGGGGAAGGAGCAGCGGGCAGCGGGCGGCGGCGGCGGGAGGGGGAGGGGGAGGGGGAGGGGGGGAGAGGCAAGAGGATGGGGGGGGGAGGAACAGGAAGAGGAGGAGGAGGAGAATGAGGAGGAGGAGGAGGAGGAGGGTGGGGAGGAGGAGGAGGACGACGGGGGAGGAGGAGGGGGAGAAAGAGTGGGATGAGGAGGGGGAGGAGGAGGCGGAGGAGGAGGAGGAGGAGGAGGAGAAGGACCAGTGCAAACCCAAGAGTCACTAACGATGTTGGAATACACCCTCCCTCCAAGCTCCCTCCTGATAGGCCCCTACAACGGTTCATTTCCACTGAGGGAACTGCCTCGTTGGAAGACAACCATTTGAAGAGTCTGAAGCATGCCAAAACATTGTCTTCGGGAGTTCAACGCCACGGATCAACCTGACTGGTGCGTCTTGGAGACCCTGAGTGGTGCCAGCAAGCCATTCCTGGGATTTCAACACCTTGAACCAACGTACAGTTGCACCCGCATAATCCTGAATCTTTCCGGGACATCATTTCTGGTACGTTGGTCACGGGAACTCGTTAAACTCTTGTAGATGATTCAAGCGGGTGCGCGCGGCGCTAAGGCGAGAACCACATTTTGACAACCACCCGCCCTCAACCCGCGAAGAGCCTTGCAATTGTTTGAAACGAAAGCGCGCGGCGCTAAAACGATATCCACATTCTGACAATCATCCACCCTCAATCCGTGAAGTTCTTGCCAGTTTGTTACACGAGTGTGAGCGGAGCTAACGCGAGAACCACATGTTGAACACCACCCGCCCTCAATCCGTGAAGCGCCTTGCATTTGTTTCAAACGAGTGCCCGCGGCGCTAAGGCGCGAGCCACATGTTGAAAACCATTCGCCCTCAATCAGTGAACCTCTTGCAAATGTTCAAAAACGAATGTGCGCGGCGCTACAGCGATAACCACAGTTTGAAAACAATTCGCCCTCAATCCATGAAGCTCTTGCGAATGTTTAAGACGTGTGTGCGCGGCGCTAAGGCGAGGGCCACATGTTGAAAACGACCCGCCCTCCATCGGTGAAGCTGCTGCCATGTTTTAAACGTCAGGCTATACATTGTGAGGAGGTCTCAAGCGAAACGACCTAACAACTGGCCTCGGGGTGCGACATGGAGAAGTTATGAATAAGGAAAAGGAATGGAGGAGGAGGAGGAGGAGGAGGAGGAGGAAGAGGAGGGAGGAGGGTCTCACGTGCGCGCCCCTTCTTTCAGCACACGCGCTCAGACGCGGCGATCGTTCGCTCAACGTCGGTGTAACGACGTCGGTGGAAGGAAGGCAACGGCACTGGCAGGACACCAGAGACTCCGCGAGAGGAGTGACCACATCTGGCATGCAATAGGAGAATGAAAAGGTCCTCTTTGAGGGCCCCCCACGCGGGAGGGGGAGAAGAGGAGGAGGAGGAGGAGGAGGAGGAGGGAGGAGGAGGAGGAGAAAAGGAGGAGGAGGATCGCACGCCACTGAAGAGTAAGAGAGAGAGAGAGAGAACAAAAAAGGGGGGGCCCGACGAGTCCACATTGCCCGCGGGGGGGCCATCGGAGAGGATCTGTTCTGACACACTGGCAGGGGGCGAAACCCTGCCAGGGGCCAACGACAGGACCCCCCCCTAGGAAAAAAAACGCCCTCATCCTCTACTGGCAGGTCGTTGGCCTGCTGCTTGGCACGACGCTTGCTGCCGAGGCTCCGTGCCTCTCCCCTTCGTTCAAGCCGAGAGCCTGGAGGCAATCGGGCAGGCATACACCGCACCGATTGAGAAACCACGGAGCGGGTTCGCTCCTCCCTCCTCCAGGCTGGGCCCCAACACCGCTTCCCCCGAGCACGGAGCCTCCTTTTCGCTCAAGCCGCAAACCTGGAACCAATCAGACAGGCACAAGCCGTACCGATTGAACAACCGCGGAGCGGGTTCGCTCCTCCCTCCGCCAGGCTGGGCCCCAGCACCGCTTTCCCCGAGCCTCCTCGCGAAGAGCTCCCGCACCTGGACCCCAGGGGTGCACCCTGGGCCCAGCCTGAAGGGTCGGTGGGGATGCCGCAGCCGAATTGTTGTCTTTCCGCAACGACCACGGGCTCATGGCAGCGCTCGGCGGTGTAACAGCTCTGGCGCGACAAAAGTGCTGAAACATGCGCTACGAACGCGCACGAATGCCATGTTCAAATTTCGTGCGAAACGGCCCAATGCCTCGGCCGAGAAATGCTGGACTTGTTTTTGTTGCGGCCCGCCCCGACAAGGGCCACCTGCGGCCCCAGGTTTCGCAGCCCCCCTAGGGATGGCGAGGTCGAATTTGGGCCCGCGGCGGGTGCCCACCGTGCTGTCCCCCCAGCAGCCCTCGAGAGTGGCGACAGTTTCGCAAATCGCAGCCCCCCCTAGGGATGGCGAGGTCGAATTTGGGCCCGCGGCGGGTGCCCACCGTGCTGCCCCCCCAGCAGCCCTCGAGACCTCTGGCTCCCTGGGAGGCCATGGCGCAGGCCCCGCACGTGGAACGGCACCAGAGGCGGCGGGGCCCGGGCCGACGGAGCAGGAGCCTGAAGCGGACAGCGTCCACCCTCCCGCTCCAGGGGGTCTTGCTCCTGGCCCCCTGGTGGCCAGGACGAGGCCCAGGACAGAACAACTAGAGACGAAAGGATCTTGGCCCCCCCAAATCCAAGGACCTTCGAAGAGTTATCGGCGGTGGACCAACCTCCCCTTAGTAAACCTCTCCTTAGTGAAAACGGCCTGGGAGGACCTGGACCCGCAAACATAACGGCCGCGACGCCCTCTCGCGAACTGAAAACGGCCAATTCCTTAATCGACGTGTCAGGGTAGGAGGTCTATCCACCTCCGAAATTAAAACTGAACCATGTGTAGATGCATCGTGGTTTTCGTTGTTTTCCCGGGACATCGGGGAAAGAAGTATACACCACACCACCCCAACGTCGCCCCCGACCCTCAAAAAGTCCTGGGATTCAAGAAACACCCGCCACTGGCAATGTATACCCTCCAGTTTCCGAAATGTGTAGACACACGAATACATACACACAACTAGGAGTATTCCCCATAGTTTCCCGTATTGTGTATCCCCCCACTGCCCATATTTTCCCATACTTTCTGGGGAGTCGACGGTTGACTGTGTCTGTGTTTTTTCCCCTCCTGCGCATCGCCCACCTGCGGGGCAGACGACGAGGAGGCAGGCGCGGACACAGGAGGGGGAGGCCCGGAGGGAGGGAGCAGGGAGCGCAACGGCATCGGCGGCCTCCTCGCGCCGAGCCGCCTCCGGGGCCCCTTCCCCAACCAGCATGCCTCTCAAGGGAAGCCGAGCTGAGGCCCTGAGCTCCACGGCCCCATCCCAACCGGCATACACGTCGGTCGGAAGAAGTAGGTAAAAACATAAACTTCGACAACCGCCCCTCCCGCACATCCACCATCCACCATCGAGGCGTGGGCCATCGCCGTCTTAAGCGTGGCTCCAGAGAAGCCATCGTCCTTAAAACGTCTGGCCCAATAAGTGGACGCGAATGTTGGCGACTCGGCAGGCATGCGCGCGATCGTGGCAGCACTGCAAGGTGCCCGGGCAGTCCGAGTACAGAGTGCAAGTTCCACCTGAGAACCTCGAGGCCGTGAAGACAGCGTAGTCCCTGCCGTCCCTGGCCACCTGCTCGGGGCAAGAGTCAGGGGTACCGAGCCGCACCATACTGCGACCCATCGGCGCTCATGGTCATAGGCAGCAATGCCCCATCCAGCCACGCGAAGCGAGGGGAACAGGCCATCCAAACCTGAGGCATAGCAAAAAACATGGCCTCCTTGGAGCATGAGCGGCGCACCCGCTCCTTCAACCCGGAACTCCGTAGAATGATCCCAGGGTTTCCTTGCGAGGAGCTGGCAGGGATCAGGAAGGATGCATCGCGCAAACATCTCCTGGAGCTCGACCGAAAACTGGGACAGGCGACCGGCGGCGGCCGCGACCTCCGACGGGAGGTTGTCGCGTCGCCAGGCCTCGCGAGCAGGGCAAGCGAAGTGCCTGTGAAAAAGCGTGCCCCGCTCTTCGCAGAGCAGACACCGAGATGGCAGCTGCTGGTCGTGCAGATGCCAGCGTTGCCGGCACCAGCGAGAGCCCATTGCAAGGCCCCTCAGAGCTCGCTGCCCTCTGAATCCCCAGGCTTATGATGTTCCAACCTACTTTAGCCTAGATCACCAGAATGAGTTTCGAGCACCAAGAAAACACCCCCAAAATCGACGGTTTTCACGTGTCGGGCCCTGGGAGACACTCTTTCGACACTCTTTCGACACTGTTTCGACACTTTTCTGGGTGCTCGAAATTATTTCTGGGATGTGGTCCTTAAATCAGAGAAACTGTGGATTTAGTTT
>CAUYUJ010014144.1:72500-137500 GCA_963575745.1 Prorocentrum cordatum
CGCCCCCGCTCTACTTAGCCCTCTACAGGCCCCTCGGCCACCCACCTGCCGCCGAAGGTTAAGGGGGGTCCAGGGGAGGGCAGCCCGCAGCTGCGAGCAGCAGTGTGGAGCATCCCGACCTCGTAGTCCGACGCTAGAGCTGCTCCTCATCCGTCTCGGGGATCGGCATGTTGCGACCATCGCTCGACGACGCTGCAGCCGTTCCCCTCGGTGGGAAAGCCTCCTCGAGCGTCGCTGGCATGGGGCTCGTCGTGCTGCTCTTGCCCTCCGTGTAGTCCACCCACGGCTTCGGCTCCCTCCACCCGTAGAACGTCCAAGTCGTCGGGTCGTCCTTGTTCCACACTGGAATGCCTCCCTCTGGCGGCGTCCACCCGTAGAAGATCCACGAACTCGGGTCGTTTGCACTCCAAGGGGGGACGGCGCCGCCGGTCGTCCTCTTGGCTTCGACCATGGCCCTCTTCACCTTCTGTTTCATGACCAGGCCCTGAAGGTCCTCCTTCTCGTCGAGCTGGAGCTTGCCGTACTCCTTCGCTGAGGACATCTGCACAGGCGTGTCGTACTTCCATGCCAGGGTCCCGTGCGCTATGATGAGCGCCCCCGTGGTCTCGTCGATGCTCTTGATTAGGTCGGCCAGGGTCTGTGAGTTCTCTGCTAAAATGTATGAGCCCTCCGCCGACGTGTCGGTCACCTGCTGGCTGCGCGTCAAGTTCTGAATCAGCACGCGCTTATGCGCGATCAGGACCTCGATCTGCGTCTCGAGCTTTTTCTTGAGGTCCGCCATCGTGTCCACGCACTTCTGAATGTTTGTCTCCTGGAGCTTGATCACGTAGGCCTCGTCCCCGATGACTTGGTTAGCCGTGGCGCCGCGATACACGGGCGCCTCCTCGATCGCTGGAAGCTCCTGCGGCATCTCGGGACAAGCTGTTGCTTCGGTAGCAGGGCAAGCCAAGAAAGCCGCAAGTGTTGTAAGCCAGTTGTGCTTCGGAGGATCCCCTCCTGTTGTGACCAACCGTCGGTAGGGCACGTGGCAGGAGTCGGTAGTGGATGAGTTCTCCAGGGGCCCAGGCAACCGAATCTGGAGTTCTCCAATGGGCCCCAATGGGAACCTCTAACCTGGGACCCCACATGCATGGCAACTTTTACGACGGACCTGTTTGCCACATGCGCTCCAACATTGTGTGATACAAGCTGATCAACTGTTTGTTGGCATTCGATGTCCTGCATGCTGCTAGCACAATCTGAGTGGGATCTTCACGGTCCGTGCGAGTCGTGCTGAAAGCATGGCCGTTGACACGAAATGAAGTGGGTCCGAGGTCGGTGCCGAACTCAGTGTCCATATCCCCTCTCTGCTAGGGTGTCCGTCACAATGACTGTCCGAGCCTACAATGCCTTACTACGTGTGCGCTCTCGTGCCCCCACCCCCTTGCCAGACCATCCCCCTGCCATCATGCCCGTCCCGTCTGCATGTGCCCCTCCCGTCCTTGTAGTAATGCCCTCCCCTGTCACCTGTACGTGCCCGTCATAACTGTAATTAAACCAAAACCAAAGAACTGACATACAAAGTGCAGTCTGTCACCCGTCGTATTCCAGTCGGTAGTAAGTGCTGCTGCTGAACTTAAGCTCGTTTACCTCCACCACCTCCTCGTCCTCCTGCACCTTCCGAGTGGTATCGTAATGCTTGGAGCCGCTTTGCTCGAAACCGCTTGGCTAATTCGCACAGCTGCTTGCTTTTTCCGTCGTTTCCACTTTGCTCCGCTAAATCTTTTAGCTTTGCCATCGATTCTGGACTACGGCTCAACATTTCTGCCAGCTTTTCCCCCCGAGACTGCGGAACGGCCACTGGCGGGGCAGGCGCCGGAGGCGAGGGCACCACAGTGAAAGCAGCTGGGCGCACTGGCATCGTAGCGGGTCCCGACGAGCTGGACGCGCCCTGGCCGCCCCGGTTGGACGCCTCCACATCCTTGGGCAATCCGGCTGCGCCTGCGACCTCGATGCCTGCAACTGCTTCCCCACCTGCCTCTCCAGGTCGCTCTTGGGGCCGTGGCTCGTGCTGTAGACCCCTCCCAGCATTTTCAGCGTGTAGCCCAGCGCCTGATTCAGGTAGGGAGGGTAGTAGTCGCCCAGCTCGTCCTTCTGATACTCCTCCTCGTCCTTCATGCCCTCGAGGTTCCCGTCCTCGTCCATCTCGAACTCGTCCTTCTCCTTGGGAATCCTCTCGATGCCCATGGCCACCCTGACGCCCGGCATCGGGTTGATCGTGTACAGCAGCTTGCCCTTCCCGTTTCCGTCGTCCTCCTGGCCCTTGGGCTTGTACGTCTCCGACATCTTGAACTGCTTCAGGGTCTCCAGCACGAACTCCCGCCCCTTCTCGTGGAACGCTAGGTTCAGCCAGTGTTGGAGGACCTCGTAGCTCCACTGCAGGGCCCGATCCCCCCCCCTCCTTGCTGATCGTCGTCGCCAGAACGTTTTTCATCTCGGAGGTCGCAGCAACTGCGACGCGGGCGTGCGGAGGGCCCATCGAGTGCTTTTTCCCCGCCGCCCTCACTTGCACAGCGTAATCTTTGCTTGTTTGGATGGCCACTCGAAACGGCGAACAGGAGGCTGGGATCAGCCAAAAGTCCGAGTTGACGTGTTGCTGTTCCCGTGCCATCAGCGCCGTGCGCAACGTCAACTTCTGGAGGTTGCTGATGGCTTGCCCGAGCTGGGCGTGGTGGTCGTCGCCTTTGCCTCCGCCCTTCTGCGGTCGGCGCGGTGGTGCGCCTCCTCCTGTTGCCGCTGCCCCGCCCACGTCCCCGCCCTTGACCTGCTGGGCCCCCCCCTTGCCCTCCTTCGGGGCCCTCTCGTCTGCCTGCGGGAGGTCGCCTCGGTCGGCCCTGCGCTTGAGACCCCAGGCTGGCACGTCGAGCGGACGCAGCCCCATGAGCTCGGCTGGCATTGCCGCTGTGTGCCGCACCCTTCTTAGGTTCTCTGATCGAAGCGGGGCCTGGGTGGTGAGTCCTCGCGTGGGCGTGGAACTCGGTCAGGTCTTGAGCCTCAAAATTCCAGATGTTGCGCTTCAGACTCGCTGGTGGAATAATTGGGTGGCTCCATTTGCTGCGGTCACGGTAACATATTCCATGTCCGTCGGCAGCCCGCGTGGCGTGGTCAATTGCGGTGCGCTTGTCTGCAAAGGTACTTTCGCACCATGGGCATTGGTTGGTCGCCACTAAGCTGGCGACCAACGGTCGGATGTTGTGAAATTCTCAGCGGTGCCCTATGAGTGCTGCCGTCGTCGCAAACCGTTTACCACATACTCTGGATTGTCCCTGATCGTCCGTGACCACACAATCGCACCAAAAAGGCTTAGTAACCTCCTCGTCTCCTTTCAACTCCTCATCCTCCTTCCCCTGATCCCAAGCCAGTGCTGCACTGCGAATAACTGTCACATCCATACTCGTCCACTGGTGCCAAGCCTGAGTCCCTGGGCAAAAGATTTCGAAGTCCGATGACCGTTTGTCGTACCAAGCCTTCATTCCCTCCGCCACCTCAGCCAGTGCATCCAGGTCCGCTTTTAGTTGTTGGGCCCACGGGGCCGAAAAACACCATACCCACTTGTGTGCCTGCAACATGTGAATTGGTCTCCTCTCGTCCAGTTTGGATTCGCCAAACACTGCAGCAAGAACATGTGCATGCTCGTGGGGGTACAAAGCCCAGTTTCTGTACCACTTTAATCGCCTAGTCCTGAGGGCTGTGGCACTCTGTTCGATCCCCCATTCTTTAAACACACGCGCTGTCGGATAGCAACGGGCCCCACCCGATTCGAGCTGCCAACTCATCCGTCCTACTGCAAGTCTGCGCAAGTACTTGCCGATCACAGCATCGAGAGTGCCCGTGAGGGCAACTGGGAGAACAAAGGCAGCCATGCCGCTCCAAGCAGCTCCAAAGACGAATGCGATGAACATGGTGCGCTTGATGGGGCCAGGGGTGTCTGAGCTCCAGAAACAGCCACATTGCCTCCAGGCCACTCTCATGGCTGAAATCCGTCTGCGCACTTCGCCCTCGTAGCCCTTGGTCAGATGGGAGGTGCGGCCCAAGGACCCTCATTTCTCGTAGCGCTTCCCCCTTTTGTTCAGTAGACCGTCTGAGCTGCCGTGTAACTGAAGCTACCAGGGCCACAGATGCACAAGAGGTGGTTGGTTTTGCCTTGGTTCAACCTCCATCCGCCCTTGCCTATAGTCTGTTCCAGTCTGGACGTAGCTCCATTCAACTGTTCTGTCACCGCGCTGGCCGTTGCTCCCTGGAGAATCGCGCGTGCGCGCGTCACATCGTCCATAAAAGTGTTCAGTGCCAAGTCGTGCCAAGTGTCCGTCGCAGGGTTCCGTGTGCCGTGCCATGTTTGGTGTATATCCCTGGCTCGTTCCGACTGAAGCCACTTATCTACATGCAGGTTGTAAACGTCGTTGAACTGGCGCGGGCACAACGTAAAACCCATCTGGGCCCCCACCGTCGTCCTTGCGTGCAGCCACTCGTCTGCGCAACGCATGCTGCGCTGGGTATTGCAAATGGCTCCTAGGGCGAATGGCTGATCTGCCTCACTCGCATGTTTCCAAGCCGTCGCCTGAAGGAGCTCCCGCTTCGCGCTGGCAAAGGCGTTGCTGCAATCGCAGTTTGCGCGCGCAATACTCACCCCCCCCTCCCGAGCCCTCCACTGCACAGCCTGTAAGCAAATAATCGCATTTTCGCGGCTCCTGTGCGCCAGACCTCCTTGGGCCCATGGGGGGGGTGACTGGGTTGAGGACCCCTTTTGTGTATACCCCAATGCCACGCCATACTCATAGAGCCGTACGCATGCATGATACGTTTCCCTCCGATGCCTGGTTTTCCATTGTTTTTACCCGCGTCGAAGGCGATAGAACGATGCCACGCCAAGGGAGTAACCTGCGCCGTCCTACATTTCAACAACAACTGATCCAAGAGCCGCTGGAACAAATACTGGCCCTTTTCGTCGTCCCTGCGCAATCTGGCCGCGCCCAATCCCCCTCTCTCTGGTCGGTCCACAAAGTACGGCGTAACTTCGCAAGCGCCCAACTCTGCGCCGTCCAATTCCACGCCCGCACGGCCAAGTTTCTCCCCACTTGTCCATCCCAGCCTTTCCAAAATCCGTCGGCCTACTCGAAAACGAAACAGTGTCGTGTACTTGCTTAAATCCTCCTCGCCCTCTCCCTCCTGCTGCACGAATCCCACTGGCTTCTATCTGGCGGCTCAAGAGCTCTGGGTGCTCAAGATGCGTCGAGGGATCTAGAATCATCGAAGTGAGTTCCACAGGGGCCCCCCCATCTAGGCCAGGCCCGTCGTTTTGCCGCCTTCTTACAATATTTCAGCATCCAGCGCTTGTCCAACAGCATAAGTGACATGGCCTCCGCATCTTCGGGCAAGGGAAGTTGCTCTTCGATTCGCTCACGTTGCTCCCTAACATACTCGTCCAAGTCAATCTCTTGGGCGGCCAGGCCACCTTCCTCGGACTCTTACCGAGCTCTCGAAGCCACTCCTCCTTCGGCCAGTGTGTTCTAGCTGTCTGATGATATCATTGCTTGGGGCCTCTACCGTTGCGCTGGTACTGTATACGCAATCTGTGCATGGTGCTGAAATCGTTTCGCTGATGGGCTTCCCAGATTTCCTCCACAAGTTCAGCTCTTCTCGCCTTCTCTGCATCTTGCCTCAAGACCTCCAGTAGGGCCGTCATCTCCGACAATTCCTGTTGTGTCTGCGCAAGTTGTTCGTCGGACTCGCCATCTACCATTTTTTCTCGCAGGGCCCTCCGTTCTGCTAAAAGAGTCATCCGTCGCTGCCGCACCGCTGCCGTCGCCGTGTCCAAGTCTTTCTGCCCCTGACGAAAGCAAGTGTCCAGTGCCCTCCAGGCCGCTCCACTCCACAAGTCCCACATTGTGTCAGGCGCCCCCTCCTGCTTCGCCTGCCCCCACTCTCTCTTCACCCCGTCCATCCCCCGCTCCAGAGCAGCAAAGAGGTCGGGGCGTGCTGTGCCTCGGCGGAGGCACTCCATCAGCTTGTCCCGATCCAGGGGGTGCCCCCTTTCCCGTCGCACCGACGCAAAGCTGTTCCTGCCCGAAACATCTAAGACGATGCCGATGGGGATGTGGTCTCTATGCCCCCTCCGCCGTACCAGCTGCAACCTTTTTGCCGACGCGCGCAAGGCTACGCAGCGAGACACTAGGAGAAAGGCAGAAACTGGGATCGCAATGTGATCAATTGTGCTGGAGCCTCCCTTAGGCGAATAATAGGTCGGGCCCACTTCGTGATACGTTGTGGCGACCGCTAGGTGGGAGCCTGCGCACATCTCCCTGAAATACTGCCCATTCTCGTTTTCCAAAAAGTGGTGTTTTGGTCCCGTCGTGGCACCCCTATTCGCCGTGACTAGGTGGGAGCCTGCGTCCCCTGGACACCCCTACCCCACCCCCCCCCCCCCCCCCCCCCCCCCCCCCACCCCCACCCCCACCCACCCACCCCACCCCACCACCACCGCCACCGCCACTGCTGTGCAGCGAGCACCCAGACCGTCGCACTGATTTTCCAGCCACCCCGCCACTTGCTTTGCAATCGCGGGGAGGGACTGGCAGTGGGTGGGGGCGAGGTAAACGCTAAAGAAGCAGAAATCCACTTCCCGTGACCAGGGACGAGGGCCCCCCACTCGACCTTGGATCTCGGCTGGGGGAACATAAGTACTGCGCAAGGACGTCGGGTGAATATGGTGTGCCACCAGAATGGCAACCCCGCAAACCTTCGTCACAAGCCGCCCTTTCTTCCCTCCAAACCGATATGCCAAATGGTATGGTAGTCGGTGGGTAAATACCCCCTCTGCTGCCGCCCAACGATGTGCCCCGTTCAATAGTACTATATCCCAGCCCTTCAGTTCACAGCTAATGTCTTCTAGTCGCTCGCTCATGGCTGCGCTCTGAGGGCTGTAAGTGATTATTTTCATTAGGCGGACTAGTGAAAGTATTGGGGCCGCGCACGCCCCCCCCCCCCCCTGCCTCCTCCCTTGGCCGAGGCAGCAAGCGAGTTAGGCCGAGCAAGTCGCGTGGTGGAAGCTTCGCACCCTCCTGGCGGGTCGGTAAAGCTCCGGGCCTGCCCGCGCCGACTAGAAGGAGGAGGAGGAGAAAGGAGGAGGAAGAAGAGGAGGATGAGGAGGAAGAGGAGGAGGAAGAGGAGGAGGAGGAGGAGAGGGAGGAGGGGGAGGAGGGGAAAGAGGAGGAGGAGGAGGAGATGGAGAAGGAGGGCAGAAGGACGAGGATGAGGGCGAGGTTGGAGCGTCATAAAAGAGTCCGTAGCCATTTTGGCTAAAACCAGTTCGCGCTCAAGCAGGCTTGCTCGCGAGAGATGGCTCGGGACGCCGCTGCACCGCGCGGGGGACGTGCGGCGACCCAGCGGTTGCACCAGGTGCTCGAAACGCTGACTGGTGACGCTGAGATTCCCAACCGCGTATGCGGGCTGCTCCCAGCGCTCTCTGCGCCGGTGGCTGGGAGGAAGCCCAGCTGGCCCGATCGGCTCCGCGAGAACGTCGCTCCGCACGCGAAGATCGTCACGGACCAGCTGTCCGTGGCCCCAGCGCGCCTATCGCGCCAGGCCCGGGAAGGGCCCAGACTGGACGGTCGTGGCGAATCGGGCCCTGAGGCGGCACGATCCTCGTGCACGATGCTAAGGTTAAGTCGGGCCTGTCCCTCTACAGGAGGAATAATCAAAAATAGGTTTAAAATAGTCTGGGGATGCAGGAAACATGGTATGTAACAGTGATATAATTGAGGTTTATTGCGCATGCGCTGTTGTAACATTTGTGTAATGTGGAGAGCCAGTTTTGGCTCAGTTCATGCTGAGGTGGAAAAAGAAATTTCACCAGCCATGTCGGGCAAGGTCCGTGGACCCCAGCTCCGATACTTGAAGTTATCAAGATAAGATACACTTCTTATTTCAGTACATGCATGGTAGCGCGACTGGCTTCTTCTCAGAATGGCTGGCATTGTCGATGCGCGCCTGCTGGGACGACCGAACAAATATTCAGGCAACCGCGATGAGTTTCCAACCTTCAGGTATCAGCTGATAAGCTACTTGGGCACTATCGGCCCGAGGTTGGCAGCAGCAGTCACGACAGCAGCAAGCCACGGCACGGTCATCACGTTGGCCGAGATGGGAGATGATAGTAAGCAATATGCAGCGACGATGGGTTGCATTATGTCTCAACTGATGGGCGGCAGCGCGCTCACCTTGGTGATGAATTGTGAACAAGGGAACGGATTGGAGCAGCGGCGGCGTCTCTGCATGCGGGAAGATGCGGCGACCAGCTCCGACAAGGTGACGCAGCTGCAGCTCTTGGTTAACACAGAGTTTTCAGGCAAGTGAGAGACCTACGTCGAGGAGCTCACGAAGTTTCTGCTGGAAACCACTCGGTATCAGGAGAAGTTCAGCGAGCTGATCTCGGACACCCTCATCCAGGCGATGATCAAGAAGAACGCGCCCGAGCCGCTCCAGACCCAGGTGATGATGCAAACTTTCACGACCTATCAGACTCTACGTGAAACCTGCGAGTCCTTCGCTCAGCAGATGAGCCAGCGAGACACAAAGACTGCTAAGAAGAAGTTCGGCCCAAATGCCATGGACGCGGACGCTTTCGGCAAAGCCGGGAAAGGCGATTCCAAGGGCAAAGGCTACGGCAAGTCGGACATGAAGTACGGCAAGGCAGGTGGTCACAAGGATGCAGGTGGCAGAGGCGGAAAGAGTGACGGCAAGGGCAAGACCAAGAGTAAGAAGTGTGAGGTGAAGTTCTTCGACGGCTGCGGCAAGTATGGACACAAGATGGCGGATTGCAGACAGTACGGTGGCGGCGCTTACCAGCCTGGAGGAGGTCAGCGATCCGTGCCGGAGGTCCAGCCAGGATATTCACAGCCACCTGGATCGGGCACAGCAAGTACGGTCCATCCAGGCGATTCAGCATCACAGATGTCAGCACCTTCGCAGGCACCGACGCGTGTACCTGCACGCGTGCAGGCAGCAGTAATACCACAGATGAAGCGGGCTGGATTTTCGCGTTCACGGACGATCACGACGGGGACGAATGCGGGATGCTGGTCGACAGTGGAGCTCACACTCATGTTGTACCAAAGGCTATGACGGAGAAGTGCGAACTCACGGGCGAGCCAGGTCAGTCTTTGCGATCAATTACTGGAAAGGGTATACGGACATGGGATAAGCGTACATTGACTGGAGAAGTGTGCGGCTCAAACACGACGATCAGTGCGAAGCTCAACGTTACGCCAGCTGAAGTCCGTAGAGGTGCTCTTTCGGTTACAGAGATGAATGATGCATGTTATTCAGTACACTTCGGCCCTAACGGAGCCAAGATGTTCAGAAGCAACAAGAATGTGCAGCACGGCATTGGCAAAGCGCTGGAGTCTACTGTTTCGCTTCAGCTGCGTCGGAAGGTGAACGCGCTTCTTCTTCCAATGAGGTTCAAGGATCCGACGGGCGACGAGTCCATCATCGGGGACGTCGACGAGCAGCCCGAGGAGGAGGACGCGCAGATGGAGGAGGAGCCCGTCGAGACGGAGCCTGCCGAGGTGCAGGTCAGCAGTGGAGCGGCTAGTTCACGCGATGGCCCACGCGGCGCCGCCGGCGGGGCCCAATATTCAACGGGGGCGCCCGCCGCGCCTGGTCTCAAGAGGCCAGTCCAGGTATTAGGAGAACTTGTCAGAGCGCACATTCGGAGAGGTCATGTTCCTTTCGAGGCTTGGTGTCAGGAGTGCATGATGGGCAGAGGGCAAGAGGGCCCTCACCGTGCAAGAGATCCAAACGCATCAGCTACTCCAGTTATCTCATTTGACTATGGGTTTCTCAGTCTTGGCGAAGATGGTGCCGGTCACAGACTAACCCTGGCTGCGGGCAAAGACCAAAAGACTGGCTATCTCATGGGAGTTGTCGTCGAGGCGAAAAGGGAAACAGAGCTGCGCCATAGCAGCCATCAGTGAGTACTTGGGCGAGCTGGGCTACATGAGCATGGAGGTGCAGCTGGGCGGCGAACCTGCACTGGAGGCGCTCATGAATGGAGTTGTTTCGGGGCGTATCAAGACGCTCGGCAAGGAAGCGGCAGAGGCGCAACTTCGAATTCGGCGAGTTCCGAAAGGAAGCCATGCGTTTCAAGGAGGAGCTGAAAGTGGAGTCAAGTCTGCGGCAGGTCTCGCGAGAACTGGGCGGTTGGCTCTGGAGAAGCGGTACAACATGAAGTTCACAGAGGATGTCCCCGTCATTCCCTGGATGATTCGCCATCAGATATTATGTCACAACAGGTACCAGCGGAGGAGGAGGAGCGGTCGCACATCTTCCGAGGAGCTTAGATTGGCACCGTATACATCACCCATGCAGGAGTTCGAGGAGGCGGTGATCGGTAAAGAGCACACCGAGTTACAAGACAAGCTGGGCACGGCCTGGTGCAAAGGAATGCGGCTTGGACGCAGCACGATAAGTGACGCTCACATTATCGGCACGGCAACTGGGATAGTTCAAGCCAGGACAATGAAGCAGCTTACGACGGAGGAGAGTTTCGACATGGAGATTCTCAAAGCCATGCGTTGGACGCCATGGAAGACATCAGTGAAAGCTGGAGTCTACGATGGCGAGAGTTGGCAGCCGACGGAGGGATGCCCTGGGTGTGAGTACGCAGCAAAAGGTCAGCACGGACGGGTTCGACCACCACACCACAGCAGGACATGCCAGCAGCGTCGGGCCGAGGACGAGAAGTCGATTGCCAGCAAGACCGAAGAGCAGCCAAAGGTGGTCTTGGTTCCAGTACCCGCGATCGGCTCCGAGGCAGGTCACGGCGAGCGACAACTACCAGCAGGGCCAGAGTCAGCACAAGGTCGAAATCCAGTTTCGGAAGTTCGGCAGCAGGTGCAGAGGATCGAGAGGCGGCTCCGTGGCAAACAGGAGGCTCCTACCCCAGGATCGTCTAGCAAACGGGGGGCTGCTGACGCAGACCTGGGCGAAGGCGGCCCTGGGGGCCCACCCCGCAGTCGAGGCCTGGTGGGGGCCATCGAGGACATGAGCACTGAGGACCTCAAGAGGCTCGCGGCGGGCTTCAGCACCGAGGAGATGATGAGGCCTGTGGCCGAGGTCGACAAGGAGACGAAGGACGACAGCGAGTTCAGCATCGCGATGGGCTGGAGGGAGGACGACGAGTGGGAGGCGAAGCAGTGCGAGCTAGATCGGCTCGACAACTACGACGTGCGGGGGCTCACCATCAGGGACCCTCACGGACCTAAGGCTCTCACGTGGACTTGGGTTTTTGAGATGAGAAGTGGCGAGCTCAAGACAAGGCTTTGTGCGAGACCATTTGGCAGACAGATCAGCACGAGCAAGAACGAGCTGTACTGCCCCACTCCACTTTCGTTTTCGCTTAAGTTGTTCATGGTGAATGCTATCGTGAAGGACTTTGCCATTTACGTCTTCGCCATATCTCGACCGTTTCTGCATGCGCCGATTCGGGAGTTGGTTTACGCTGAAGTTCCGAAGGAGTACTGCCATCTTCCAGATAGTTCGGATTGGTTGTTCCAGCTCGACAAGACAGTTTACGGACCCAACGAGGCGATGATATATTTCGACGACCACGTTGCGAACATTGCCACAGGACGGAGCGAGGAATCAAAGATGACTTGCAAGAGGTTTCTATCGGATCCGTGCACGTTCGCAGACAAGGCCAATCAGGTGGCGATGTCAAAGCACGTTGATGACGGTACGTTGGTGGGGCCCAGAGTTTCAGCCAGCAGAGTGTTGGAGGAGCTCGGCACGCACTTTTTGCTCAAAGTGTCAGAACTTACGGCTGGTGGTCCAGAGATCAAGCATCTTGGACGTGGCTGGCCCCGCACCCCCGAAGGTATTCAAGTTCGCATGTGGCCTACTATTGTTAAGAAGCTACTCGACACTGAGCCCGATGATAAAAGGACGAGCCCAATACCTGGAGTCAAGAATGAGAAGAAGGTCGAGGGCGAGGAGGAGTTGGACTCAAAGGCGGCCACCAGATTCAGGAGCATCAACGGCCTCAGCATGTTCGTTTGCCTGGAGAGGCCCGATTGCCAGTACGCAGCGAAAGAGTGCTCGAGGGGGATGTCACGACCAACGGTGCAGGATCAGATGAGACTCGCGCGCATCATCAGGTTCATTCGAGCTCATCCGTCGTCGGTGACACGCATGTATCCAGACAGTGGCGAGTTCACGATCATAGGACGTGCAGACTCAAAGTGGGCAGAGGATCCTATCGGAAGGAAGTCTACCAGCTGTGGTCAGTTGTTTCTCAAATTGATCGTTGACCATGCAGTTCGTCAAAGCGCAAGGGGCTCCAGCACTCTCGTCGCCTGGGGCGGAGTCCAATGCGCTCGTGCATGTCGGGATCGAGGCGAGGGGTGTTCAGACGTACCTCAAGGAGCTCCTGGATGAGACAGTACCAGTGACGCTGGAGAGTGATAACCCCAGCGCGCTCACGCATGTTGAGAAGAAGGGATAGGATGCTGCATATCGAGCTGAATGACCCATGGGTAAAGGACCTCGTTGCGCGGAAGGCGGAGACCAAGGTCAGCACCAACAAGGTCCATACCGACGAGAATACAGCAGATCTCGGGACAAAGCATCTCTCGAGGATCGATTTCATGAAGCACCTGACGGCGATGAAGGTATGGCTTACTGGAAAAAGTGAAGTTGGAGGAGTTTCGAGTTCAAGCAACGACAAGAAGGACCAGATCGGTAAACCTGCGCTGGAGCTAATGGGTGCACTTACCCAATGCTTGGTGGGTCTTGGTGCGTTTCTTCAAATGGGACGTGCAGATGCTACCGAGTTGATGAAGAGGGACTCCCAGCCAGTCGCGATCTCAAGCCCCGTAGATGACGAAAGCCATTTTGGTGGTTCCACAACGGTCGTGATGATGATGCTCACCATTTTGAGCGTTATCGTGTCGAGCGCAGCTTTCAAAGCTAAGCAGCACATCGATCGTATCTTGCAGCCAGCACAGAAGAATGCCTCAACTCAGTACAGCCTGAAAGACACGATGAAGAGCGGAGCTACGAGCAAGATCGTGGCCACTCATCTTCGGGCCATGTTCACAGCTATGACCATTGACAGTGGACGAGAGTTTCTACGGCTACGACGGGTGGATCAGTCTATCTCGACTTACACGAAGGCGATGGTGGTCGAAGCTTGCGTGGCGACGGCCCTCAACGAGATAAAGCAGGACAAGGTCTACAGTATGGACAGATTTGTAGAGAATTGGCGCCCTCACTCGTTTGTCATGGTTCAACATTGACATGTTTCCAGCTGACGCGCCCTATCTTGGCATGAAGCTGCAGACGGTCCCGAGGAGGAGTGCAGGAAACATGGTCTATAGCAGTGATCTGAGTGAGGTTTATTGTGCATGTGCTGTTGTAACATTTGTGTACTGTGGAGAGCCAGTTTTGGCTCAGTTCATGCTGAGGTGGAAAAGAGATTTCACCAGCCCTGTCGGGCAAGGTCCGTGGACCCCAGCTCCGCTACTTAAAGTTAGCAAGATAACATACACTTATTATTTCAGCACTCGCAGGGGATTATTTCTTGTATGTTTGACCATTTTGGAGCATTTGGGGGGATCTGTTCCCTACCCAGGCTCTGCCTAGAAGGGTTCTTACCCTGTTGGCTAAAGGGGCTGGGCAATGGAAACCGCCCCGGGCGGTTCCCCCAGTCCCCGCCCCGCGGTTCCCCCAGTCCCCTGGGAGCTGTAGCCTTAGCTTTAGCTTTAGCTTAGCCTTAGATTTAGTTTTAGCTTTAGATTAGCTTTAGCTTAGCTTTAGCTTAGCTTTAGCTTAGTGTTAATTTAGCTTTAGCTTAGCTTTAGCTTAGCTTTAGCTTAGCTTCAGCTTAGTGTTAGCTTAGCTTCAGCTTAGTGTTAGCTTAGCTTTAGCTTAGTGTTAGCTTCGCTTTAGCTTCGCTGTAGCTTAGCTTTAGCTTAGCTTTAGCTTAGCCTTAGCTTAGCTTTAGCTTAGATTTAGCTTAGCTTTAGCTTAGCTTTAGCTTAGATTTAGCTGAGTGTTAGCTTAGCTGTAGCTTAGCTTCAGCTTAGCTGTAGCTTAGCTTCAGCTTAGCTTTAGCTTAGCCTTAGCTTAGCTTTAGCTTAGCTTTAGCTTAGCTGCAGCTTAGCTTTAGCTTAGCGTTAGCTTAGCGTTAGCTTAGTTTCAGCTTAGCTTTAGCTTAGCTTTAGCTTAGTGTTAGCGTTAGCTTAGCTTTAGCTTAGCTTTAGCTTAGCTTCAGCTTAGCTTTATCTTAGTTTTAGCTTAGTGTTAGCTTAGCCTTAGCTTAGCTTTAGCTTAGCTTTAGCTTAGCTTTAGCTTAGCTTTAGCTTAATTTCGTCTTAGTGTCAGCTTAGCTTTAGCTTAGCTTTAGCTTAGCCTCAGCTTAGTGTTGGCTTAGCTTTAGCTTAGTGTTAGCTTAGCTTTAGCTTAGCTTTAGCTTAGCTTTAGATTAGCTTTAGCTTAGCTTTAGCTTAGCTTTAGATTAGCTCTACTTTAGCTTTAGCTTAGCTTCAGCCTAGCTTGAACTTAGCTTCAGCTTAAATTTAGCTTAGCCTTAGCTTAGCTTTAGCTTAGCTTTCGCTTAGCTTCAGCTTAGCTTTAGCTTAGCACTAGCTTAGCTTTAGCTTAGCTTTAGCTTAGCTTTAGCTTAGCTTAGCTTAGCTTTAGCTTTAGCTTTAGCTTAGATTTAGCTTTGCTTTAGCTTAGCTTTAGCTTAGTGTCAGCTTAGATTTAGCTTAGCTTTAGCTTAGTGTTAGCGTTAGCTTAGCTTTAGCTTAGCTTCAGCTTAGCTTTAGCTTAGCTTTAGCTTAGCTTTAGCTTAGCTTTAGCTTAGCTTTAGCTTAGCTTTACTGTTACTACTAATGCTGCTTTCCTATGGGCTCCAACTCCTAGGTAGGGTCGCACTGGGATAATTTTTCATTTTTCGTTGACAATCCCCCTGTAGGGGGACACGCCCGACTTGATGCTAAGGGCGAATGCCCCAGCCTGTCCTCGAGGCGTGGTGGCGCCCAGCCGCTGGCTCGGGGTGCGAGCCCCCTGTCAGACCGAGCGCTGGCCGCAGAGTGCCCCTCGACGGCAGCGACGAGACCGGAGGGCTTAAGCTTAAGTCGGGGTTCGAGGAAAAATTTGAAAATAATAAAAAATGTCCCCAAATGGTCTAACATGCTCAAAAAATCGTACCCTAACTGTTTTTCCCCACATCCTAAGTGGGGTTCTTGTTTTCTCTGGACGGCCGCGGGCCACACACACCCACACACACCCACACCCAGTCACACACACACACACACACATCACGATCATCATCCTCGGGCATTCAATACGAGCCCGCTCGCGCGGAAGGGAAGTCCAACGGCTATCGGCATCAGCGAGCCCGCTCGAACGGAATGACCCTCAGGGGCATTCCATGCGAGCCCGCTCGCGCGGAAGGGACCTCCCCTGTGGCCCCTAGGGGGTCCCGCCTAAAAGTTGGAATTCCAACGGCTATCGACGTCAGCGAGCCCGCTCGCACGGAATGACCCTCAGGGGCATTCCATGCGAGCCCGCTCGCGCGGAAGGGACCTCCCCTGTGGCCCCTAGGGGGTCCCACCTAGGAGTTGGAATTCCAACGGCTATCTGAATCAGCGAGCCCGCTCGCACGGAATGACCCTCAGGGGCATTCCATGCGAGCCCGCTCGCGCGGAAGGGACCTCCCCTTTGGCCCCTAGGGGGTCCCACCTAAAAGTTGGAATCCCAACGGCTATCGGAATGAGCGAGCCCGCTCGAACGGAATGACACTCAGGGGCATTCCATGCGAGCCCGCTCGCGCGGAAGGGACCTCCCCTGTGGCCCCTAGGACGACCCACCTAAAAGTTGGAATTCCAACGGCTATCGGAATCAGCGAGCCCGCTCGAACGGAATGACCCTCAGGGGCATTCCATGCGAGCCCTCTCGCGCGGAAGGGACCTCCCCTGTGGCCCCTAGGGGGTCCCACCTAAAAGTTGGAATTCCAACGGCTATCGGAATCAGCGAGCCCGCTCGAACGGAATGACCCTCAGGGGCATTCCATGCGAGCCCGCTCGCGCGGAAGGGACCTCCCCTGTGGCCCCTAGGGGGTCCCACCTAAAAGTTGGAATTCCAACGGCTATCGGCATCAGCGAGCCCGCTCGAACGGAATGACCCTCAGGGGCATTCCATGCGAGCCCGCTCGCGCGGAAGGGACCTCCCCTGTGGCCCCTAGGGTGTCCCACCTAAAAGTTGGAATTCCAACGGCTATCGGCACCAGCGAGCCCGCTCGCACGGAATGACCCTCAGGGGCATTCCATGCGAGCCCGCTCGCGCGGAGGAGGAGGATGAGGAGGAGGTTTAGGAGAAGGAGGAGGAGGAGGAGGAGGAGAAGACGAGGAGGAGGAGAAAGAGGAGGAGGAGGCGGGGATTTCAACCACGGTGCCGTCAGGAGGACGCGGTTGAAATGGACGCTGCTCAAGGCGGAGGAGGAGGAGGAGGAGGAGGAGGAGGAGGAGGAGGAGGAGGAGGAGGAGGAGGAGGGGGGGGACCAGGAGGAGGTGGATGACGAGGAGGAGGACGAGGGAGGAGGAGGAGGAGGAGGAGCAGGAGGAGGAGGAGGAATAGGAGCGAGCGGGGAGCAGGGATTTCAACCACGGTGGCGTCGGGAAGAGGTGGTTGAAATGGACGCTGCTCAAGGAGGAGGAGGAGGAAGTGGAGGAGGAGGAGGAGGAGGAGGCGGAGGAGAAGGAGGAGACGTGAGGGTGATGAGGAGGAGGAGCAGCAGGAGGATGACGAGGATAATGAGCTATACTGGAAGAGCTCTGCTGCGCCCGCTGCTCTTGCAGCTTGAGCTCGAGGAACTTGGGAGAAAGAACCGACAAGGGCCAGCGTCCCCCTGATGGGTCTTGAAAGGTGAAAGAGGAAGGTGAGGAGGCGGATGAGGAGGAGGAGGACCACCTGGACGGATTACTCGAGACACATCTGCGTAAGAACGAGAATGAGGAGGAGGAGGAAAAGGAGGATCACCTGGAAGGATTACCTAAGAGGCACCTGCGTACGAAGGAGGAGAAGTAGGAAAGGAGGATGGCCTGGAAGGACTACCAGAGACGTGCCTGCGTATGACTGAGGAGGACGAGGAGGAAGAGGAGGCTCACCTGGAATGATTACCTGAGACGTACCGGCGTACGAAGCAGGAGGAGGAGCAGGAGGAGGAAAAGGCAGGGAAGGAGGAGGAAGAGGAGGAGGAGGGCTTGGAAGGATTACCTGGGGCGTACCTGCGTACGAACGCGAAGGAGGAAGAGGAGGAGGAGGAGGAGGAGGAGGAGAAGGCGAAGGAGGAAAAGGCGGGGGGAGGAAGAGGAGGAGGATCACCTGGAAGGAATTACTGAGACGTACCTGCGCTGCGTATGAAGGAGGAGGAGGACGAGCAGGAGGAGGAGGAGGAAGAGGAGGAACATGGCAGCGTCTGAAGATCCTATTTCCAGCACGTCCCAGGGCCCCAGGAGGAGGAGGCGACGGACAGCTGAACTCTGGAAGAACTCCCCGGCCGATTCCGGCGCTCCGCTCTGCGTAACATTTTCGCGCCGCGCACATAAGGCCGCAGGGGTGCGATTCACGCCCGCGGCGGCGGCGGTGCAATCCGGCTCTCGGCGGGGGAGGTGCGGACCAGATTATTTCGCAATGCCGCCCTGGGAGTTAGAGGGGGCGACATTAGGAAGGACGAAGAGGAGGAGACGAGAAGGACATAGGAGAGAGGGGATGGGATGAGGGGGGAGGCAAAGGGGAAGTGAGAGAGAAAGAGATAGAGAAAGACAAACAAAGAGGGAACAAGGGGCGTGAAGAGAAGAGACGGGGAACCAGGGAAACGGGAGAGAGGTATGATTGAAAGGGTGAGAATGAGTCGGCGGAGGAGGATGAGGAGCAGCGGCACCAGGCGAATGAGGAGAAGGCGGAGGAGGGAGAGGAAGCAGAGGCACAGGAGACGGAAAAATGAGCAGGAGGAGGGTAGAGGGAGAAGAAAGAAGGAATAGGAGAACGGGGGTGGGAGAAGAAGAGGGAGGAGGAGAGCAGGAGGAGGCGGAGGAGGGGGAGAGCGATGGGAGATGGAGAAAGAAGAGAAATCTTCGTCGTCGTCTTCCTCCTCCTCCTCCTTCTCCCCCTTCTCCTCCTTCTGATATTCCTCATTCTCCTCCTCATCATCATCATCATCTCAGCAGGCAGCAGCACCACCACTATCATCAGCATCATCATCATCAGCATCAGCATCATCATTATCTCCACCACCACCACCACCATCATCATCATCATCATCATCATCATCATCATCATCATCATCATCATCATCATCATCATCATCATCATCAACATCAACACCATCATCGTCATCATCAGCATACTCAATATCATCATCACAATCATCACCACCATCATCATCATAATCATCAGCTCCTTCCTCATCATCATAAATATCATCATAATCGTCATCATTATCAGTAACACCATCATCATCGTCATCATCATCACCATGATCATCAACACCTTCGTCATCATCATCATGATAATCATCGGCATCACCATACTCCGCGTCATCATCATGATCATCACCAGCAGCACCATCATCATCATCATCATCATCATCATCGTCATCATAACCATCGCCACAACCAACATACTCCTCATTATTATCCCCAGCATCATCCTCATTATCATTAACATCACCATCATCCGTAGCATCAGCATCATCAGCACCATCAGCACCATCAGCATCATCATCGCCATCGTCATCATCATCACCACTACCACCACAACCATCATCACCAACATCATCATCATCATCATCATCATCATCATCATCATCATTACCATCATCATCATGGTCACCATTATCGTGATCATGATGATGATGATCATCATCAGCAGCAGCCGCATCGTCATCAGCATTAGCATCAGCATCATAATCATCATCATCAGCATCAGCATCAGCACCAGCAGCATCAGCACCAGCATCACCAGCATCAACTTCAACATCATCATCATCAGCAGCGGCAGCATCATCCCAGCACCTGGCCCTTCTCTCCCCGCTCTCCCCGGCGTGCCTCCCTGTTCCCTGCACCTCGCACGAAGGCTGCACAGGGTGCATCGTTTGTGCGTGTGTTTGTGCGTGTGCGACTATGCGTGTGTGCGTGCGGGTGTGTGTGTGTGTGTGTGTGCCTCCCCCCTCCTGCATGGTGGCCAAATTCGCGTTCCATGCATCCCACCGACTTCTCTATCGCCAGCACAGTGACTCTGCCCAGCCGCCGACGCAAAAAATGTGTGTGTGTGTGTGTGTGTGTGTGTGTGTGTGTGTGTGTGTGTGTGTGTGTGTGTGTGTGTGTGTGTGTGTGTGTGTGTGTGTGTGTGTGTGTGTGTGTGTGTGTGTGTGTGTGTGTTTGTGTGTGTGTGGGTGTGTGCGTGTGTGCGTGTGTGCGTGTGTGCGTGTGTGCGTGTGTGCGTGTGTGCGTGTGTGCATGTGTGCGTGTGTGCGTGTGTGCGTGTGTGCGTGTGTGCGTGTGTGTGCGTGTGAGAGGCGTGTTGCGCTGTGTGTGTGTGTGTGTGTGTGTTGTGCGGTGCGTGTGCGTGTGCGTGTGCGTGTGCGTTGTGCGTGTGCGTGTGCGTGTGCGTTGGCGTGTGCGTTGTGCGTGTGCGTGTGCGTGTGCGTGTGCGTGTGCCACCGCAGTCCGAACCACAGTAAGCAGGCTGCCGTGTTGAATGTGCGGGTGCGATGTGCGTGTGTGCGTGTGTGCGTGTGCGTGTGCGTGTGCGTGTGCGTGTGCGTGTGCGTGTGCGTGTGCGTGTGCGTGTGCGTGTGCGTGTGCGTTGTGCGTGTGCGTGTGCGCGTGCGTGTGCGTGTGCGCGTGCGCGTGCGTGTGCGCGTGCGTGTGCGTGTGCGTGTGCGTGTGCGTGTGCGTGTGCGTGTGCGTGTGCGTGTGCGTGTGCGTGTGCGTGTGGGTGTGCGTGTGCGTGTGCGTGTGCGTGTGCGTGTGCGTGTGCGTGTGAGTGTGCGTGTGCGTGTGCGTGTGCGTGTGCGTGTGCGTGTGCGTGTGCGTGTGCGTGTGCGTGTGCGAGTGCGTGTGCGTGTGCGAGTGCGTGTGCGTGTGCGTGTGCGTGTGCGTGTGCGTGTGCGTGTGCGTGTGCGTGTGCGTGTGCGTGTGCGTCGTGCGTGTGCGGGGCGGGTGTGGGGGTGGCGTGGTGTGGTGGTGTGTGGCGGTGCGTGCCTGTGTGTGTGTGCGTGTGTGCGTGTGTGTGCGCGTGCGTGCGTGCGTGCCTGTAGATGACTCGTGCGTTGCCGTTGCGTGGTGTGTGTGTATGTGTGTGTGTGCGTGTGTGTGTGAATGTGGGGGGGGGGGGGGCGCTCGCGCGTCGCGCGTGGCGTTGCGCATGTACGCCGTTGCGCGTGCGCGTGCGCGTGCGCCGTTTGCAGGTTGCGCGTGTGCGTTGCGCGTGTGTGCGCGCGTGTGTGCGCGCGTGTGTGTGCGCGTCAGGAAAGAGCGCGTTCTGTGGCCGCCTGGAGGGGGGGGGGAACCAGACCCCCCCCCCCTGGGATGGACGGGAGGGGGGTTCAAACCCCCCCACCCCACCCCCCTCCCGTGACGGGGGGGGGCCCCCTCTCCCTCCTCTGCGCCCCCTCTCCTCGGGCCGGCGCTTGTGTCGGCGGCGGCTGGCGACGGCGGCGGGGGCGACGGTTTCCATTTCTGGGCCGGCGCCGGCGCCTGCGGCGGCGGGCGGCGGTGGCGGGGAGCGTCGACGAGGACGACGGTGGTTTGTGGTGGTTTGTGGTGGTGGTGGTGTGGTGGTTTGTGGTGGTGGTGGTGGGTTGTGCTGCTGGTAGTGGTGGTGGTTGTGGCGGTGGTGGTGGTGGTGGTGTGGTAGATTGTAATGGTGCTGGTAGTGGTGGTGGGTTTTTGTGGTGGTGGTGGTGATGGTGAGTTGTGGTGGTGGTTGTGGTGGTGGTGGTGGCTGTGGTGGTGGTGGTGGTTGTGCGGTGTTGGTGGTGGTGGTGGTGGTGGGTTGAGGCGGGGTGGGGGTGGTAGTGGCGGTGGTGGTGGTGGTAGTTGCGGTGGTAAGTGGCGCTGCGTCCCCGCCGTCGCCAGCGCCAGCGCCCGGCGCTGCTGGCCGCCGCCGGCGCCAGCGCCGGCGCGGGGGGGGGGGCGGGGGGGTTGGCCCCCCCCCCCCCGGGCGACAGGGGGTGAGGGTTGAACCCTGGCCGTCGTCGCTGCGTCCCCGCCGCGGGCGGCGCTGGCGGCCGCCAGCGCCGGCGCCGACGCCGAGGGGGAGGGGGGGTTTTGACCCCCCCCCCTTGGGATGGGGGGGGGGTCGGGAGGGGGAGGGTTTGGGGGGAAGGGGGAACCCCTCTGGTTTTGATCGACGGCGCCGAACGTTGGGTGGGGGCCCACCACCCGTTTCGAAACGCGCCGCCAAATGTTCCCCAGGCATGCGCCCGTGAAACGCGTTCACGTGTGTGTGTGTGTGCGTGTGCGTGTGCGTGTGTGTATGTGTGTGTGCGTGCGTGTGTGTAATTATGTGTGCGTGTGTGTGAGAGAGAGTGTGTGTGTGTGTGTGTTTGTGTGTGCGTTTGTGTGCGCGTGTGCGTGCGTGCGCGTGTGCGTGTGTGCTTGTGTTTGCGTGTGCGTGTGTGTGTGCGAGTGCGCGTGTGTGCGTATGTGCGTGTGTGCGTGTGTGCGTGTGTGCGTGTGTGCGTGTGTGCGTGTGTGCGTGTGTGCGCGTGTGCGCGTGTGCGTGGTGCGTGCGTGCGTGTGTGCGTGTGCGTGTGTGCGTGATTGCGTGTGTGTGTGTGTGTGCGTGTGTGCGTGTGTGCGTGTGCGTGTGTGCGTGTGTGCGTGTGTGCGTGTGTGCGTGTGTGCGTGTGGTGCGTGTGTGCGTGTGTGCGTGTTGTGCGTGTGTGCGTGTGTGGCGTGTGTGCGTGTGTGCGTGTGTGCGTGTGTGCGGCGTGCGTGTGTGCGGCGTGTGTGCGTGCGTGTGCGTGTGTGTGCGTGTGTGCGTGTGTGCGTGCGTGTGCGTGTTTGCGTGTGTGCGTGTGTGCGTGTGTGCGTGTGTGCGTGTGTGTGCGCGTGTGCGCGTGTGCGTGTGTGCGCGTGTGCGCGCGTGCGCGCGTGCGCGCGTGCGCGTGTGCGCGTGTGCGCGTGTGCACGTGTGCACGTGTGCGCGTGTGCGCGTGTGCGCGTGTGCGTTTGTGCGTGTGCGCGTGTGTGCGTGTGCGCGTGTGCGCGTGTGCGCGTGCGTGCGCGTGTGCGTGTGTGCGTGCGTGTGTGTGTGCGCGGGTGCGCGCGCGCGTGCGTGCGTGCGTGCGTGTGTGTGGGTGCGTGGGTGCGTGGGTGCGTGGGTGCGTGCGTGCGTGCGTGCGTCTGTGTCTCTGTGTTGCTGTGTCTCTGTGTCTCTGTGTCTCTGTGTCTCTGTGTCTCTGTGTGCCTGTGTGCCTGTGTGTCTGTGTGTCTGTGTGTCTGTGTGTCTGTGTGTCTGTGTGACTGTTTCTCTGTGTCTCTGTGTGTCTGTGTGTCTGTGTGTCTGCGTCTCTGTGTCCCTGTGTCTCTGTGTGCCTGTGTCTCTGTGTCTCTGTGTGTGTGTCTGTGTATCCGTGTCTCTGTGTCTCTGTGTGCCTGTGTGTCTGTGTCTCTGTGTCTCTGCGTCTCTGTGTCTCTGTGACTCTGCGTCGCTGTGTCTCTGTGTCTCTGTGGCTCTGTGTCTCTGTGTCTCTGTGTCCCTGGTTGTGTCTCTGTGCCTCTGTGTCTTTGTGGCTCTGTGTCTCTGTGTCTCTGTGTCCCTGGTTGAGTCTCTGTGTCCCTGTGCGTGTGCGCGTGTGCGTGGGCGCGCGCGTGCGCGTGCGTGTGCGTGCGTCGTGCGTGTGTGTGTGTGCGTGTGCGTGTGCGTGTGCGTGTGCGTGTGCGTGTGCGCGTGCGCGAGCGCGTGCGTGCGTGCGTGCGTGCGTGCGCGCGCGTGCGTGCGTGCGTGCGTGCGTGCGTTTGTGTGGGTGTGTCTGTGTGCCTCTGTGCCTGTGTGTCTGAGTGTCTGTGTGTCTGTGTGTCTGTGTGTCTGTGTCTCTGTGTCTCTGTGTCTCTGTGTCTCTGCGTCTCCGTGTATATGTGTCTCTGTGTCTGTGTGTCTCTGCGCCTCTGTGTCTCTGTGTCTCTGTGTCTCTGTGTCTCTGTGCCTCTGTGTCTCTGTGGCTCCGTGTCTCTGTGTCTCTGTGTGCCTGTGTGCCTGTGTGTCTGTGTCTGTGTGTGTCTGCGCGTGTGCGTGCGCGCGTGCGCGTGCGCGTGCGTGTGCGTGTGTCGTGTGTGTGTGTGTGCGCGTGTGCGTGTGCGTGTGCGTGTGCGTGTGCGTGTGCGCGCGCGCGAGCGCGTGCGTGCGTGCGTGCGTGCGTTTGTGTGGGTGTGTCTGTGTGCCTCTGTGCCTGTGTGTCTGTGTGTCTGTGTGTCTGTGTCTCTGTGTATCTGTGTGTCTGTGTCTCTGTGTCTCTGTGTCTCTGTGGCTCTGTGTCTCTGTGTCTCTGCGTCTGTGTGTCTCGGCGTTTCTGTGTCTCTGTGTCTCTGTGGCTCTGTGTCTCTGTGTCTCTGTGTGCCTGTGTGCCTGTGTGTCTGTGTGTCTGTGTGTCTGTGTGTCTGTGTGTCTGTGTCTATTTCTCTGTGTCTCTGTGCCTCTGTGTGTCTGTGTGTCTGTGTGTCTGTGTCTCTGTGTCTCTGTGTCTCTGTGTCTCTGTGTCTCTGTGTCTCTTATTATCCGTGTCTCTGTGTCTCCGTGCGTCTGTGTGTCTGTGTCTCGGTGTCTCTGCGTCTCTGTGTCTCTGTGTCTCTGTGTCTCTGTGTCTCTGTGTCTCTGTGCCTCTGTGTCTCTGTGGCTCTGCGTCTCTGTGTCTCTGTGTCTCTGGTTGTGCCTCTGTGTCTCTGTGTCTCTGTGTCTCTGTGGCTCTGTGTCTCTGTGTCTCTGTGTCCCTGGTTGTGTCTCTGTTTCTCCGTGTGTGTGCGCGTGTGCGTGCGCATGTGCGCGTGCCTGTGCGTGTGCGTGTGTCGTGTGTGTGTGTGTGCGTGTCTGTGTGCGTGCGTGTGTGCGTGTGCGTGTGCGTGTGCGTGTGCGCGTGCGCGTGCGCGTGCGTGTGCGCGTGCGCGTGCGTGCGCGCGTGCGTGCGCGCGTGCGCGCGCGTGTGCGTGTGCGTGCGCGTGCGCGTGTGCGTATGCGTGCGTGTGTGTGCGTGTGCGCGTGCGTGTGCGCGTGCGTGTGCGTGTGCGCGTGCGTGTGCGTGCGTGCGTGCGTGCGTGCGTGCTTGGTGTGTGTGACTGTGCGTGTGGCTGTGTGTGCGCGTGCGCGCGTGCGTGCTTGCGTGCGCGCGCGCGTGCGCGTGCGGGCGCTTGTGAGTGTCGGCCGCGGACTGGTGTGATAACCGGCGCGCGCCAGCTCTAGCAGCAACCGCAACCTCGGCGCACGCCGCAGACGCGCGAAAGCAACGACGCCGCGGCGCGTGCCCAGCCCGCGGGGCCGCCGCGGCCCAAGGCCCTCCTGTGGAAGCTCTTGCGAAACGCGGGGCCGCTCGATGCTCTGCTCGACCAGCTACGACCGCCATGGCGGCCACAAGCATCGAGCCATGCGAGCGGCGGGGGCGTCAGCCGCGAGGGTGGCCAGCTCTGGGCGACCTCCAACGACCATCCTGGGCAACCGAAATCTATCCGATTCTGAAAATCCTGAACCCAAAAAACGGTTTCGTCTCCTGGGGGCGCGCGTTTGACCTCTGCCGTCTTCCGCCGAGTACCCGCCGGCTTCCACCTGCGGAGGTGGCCCCGTTTTACTTCCTCCACCTTCCGCCGCGCTCCGCCGCGGAAGAGATGCCAACTCTTTCTGTCCTCGAGGCAAGGCCATCTTTGGAACGCCTCGCATGCCCATTGGCGGGGGGCGGTCAACGCCCTGGGCGCCCGCCAACGACCAAAGAACGACCGAATGCTGTCCAAACAGCGGAGGTGGCCAACACTCGTAAAGAACACCAGCGACGGCGCGACACGCATCCGGCACCGCTTCTGCCGCGCGCGCCCTGCCTTGCAATATGGCCACTCTCGGCGGGGCCAAGTTGAGGCAGGTAACCCATGGCACAGCAACGCAGGTTGCTGACAGCCTTCGCCAAGGCGCAACCGCCCAAACAAACCTGCCTCACACAAGCAGACGCCCCGTGACGCTGCAAGTCTGCGCGACATCCTTCTCGGCGCCATTCCCTGCCATCAACCAAGAACAACGCAGCGCGCTGGCCCCTCTGGACGGGGCTGTGCACGGGCAGGCGACGGGTCGCACGCCCGCTCAAGGTGGATATAGCACTCGGAACTACCGCTCCAACAAGCTCATGGCTCGGCCGGCCCCATTAACCAGCGACGCTGTAAACCAACACCACGCCCACTTCGGCACCGCATCTACGACCGGAACAGACACGGCGCAGACGGTCATTTTCGACTGGGCCAGGCTGGGGCGGGTGAGCATCAGCACCACGGCACAAGGTTATTTTGCGCTGGCGTCGCCGCCGTGCTGCATCTCCCGGCGATGGGGGGCCGAGGCAACCTGGGCGGCACGCTGGCTCACCTGGACGGGGCCAGGTGGGGCAAATGACTATCAATAGAGCTCCTCACTCCTCCTCTCCTCGCTCCCGTCTGATGCTGCGGCGGCCGCGCCCCTTTTCTCTTGGCCGCGGCAGCCCGCGCCTTGGTGGTGATGCGGCGGGCTACCTCAGGAGCAGGGCGCCAGACGGCCCAGGCGAACCGCCCTCACCTCCCTCCGACGGCCGTCGTGGGCGTCGCGTTGGACGCAGGAGGTGGCTTGGTCTGCCTGGTCGCTGGGTGCCGAGGGCGGCAAGCCGCAGCACTCAGGCGCGCGCCCACTCTTCTCCCTCAGCGGGGGCGAGAGCCCTTGATGCATTCAGGTTAAGAAACTCTCCGGGCGTCTGTGTTGCTGGGCGGGGTCGGTGGCCCAAACAACTGCGGTCGCGGAGGTGGGGGGGAGAGCACTCGCACTAATCTTCAAGAATGACGGACTAGTGCTCCTCACTCCTCCTCTCCTCGCTCCCGTCTGATGCTGCCGCGGCCGCGCTCCTTTTCTCTCGGCCGCGGCAGCCCGCGCCTTAGTGGCGATGCGGCGGGCTACCTCAGGAGCAGGGCGCCAGACGGCCCAGGCGAACCGCCCTCACCTCCCTCCGACGGCCGTCGGGGGCGTCGCGTTGGACGCAGGAGGTGGCTTGGTCTGCCTGGTCGCTGGGTGCCGAGGGCGGCAAGCCGCAGCACTCAGGCGCGCGCCCACTCCATGCATGCACTCCCAGCGCGCGTGACCTCCCATGCTGCACTGAATTGGCGGAGCTGACGGGCGTCCGAGGGCCCAGGGCACGGGCATCAGAGACGACGGCGTAGCAAAGACTTTCCCCTGGCTATCAACCGTCGCTCCTTCGCGCTGAGGCCGTGGCGCTCCAGCATGGCCACGCCATCCTGGATGTAAATGCGAGCCGTGGGCTGGTGCCTCCAACGGCCGCGAATACATGTCTTGGAGAGACTTCCCAGAATCTTGAAGTGGTGGGTGGCCCCTCCCCGGCGCAGCGAGCACGGCTTGTACCTATCAGGGTCGGCCCCAATGGACTGGGCCAGTCTCCTGAAGGCACGGCGGAAACCGCCCGTACCGCGGGGGCACAGCTGGGTGCCAGCTGGGCGTCCTTGCAAAAGCTCGGCAAGGAGCACGACAGCCTCGAGCTCGTCGATGGTGACGCGCTCGGCGGTGCCTGACCTCTTACCCCCCTTGGTGAAACCGAGGTTGAGGTGCACCGCGCCACGGTCCAGGTCAAAGGTGCATTGCCCAGCTGTCAACATGCACTCGACGGGGCGAAGGATGCCGTTGAAGCACACTAGTACTGCCGCAGCTGTCGCTTTGTCTCCTTCCTCCAGTGCAAAGCCTGCCATCGCCAGCGCCTGCTCGGGCAACAGCGGCCGAGCACGGGAAGGGATTTCGGTCTTAGACCAGGTGCCGAACAGTCTCCAAGAATCGTTGAGACCTCTGCGCAAACTTGGAACAAAATGTTGGAGCCCCGACAACGTGTCTCCCACCAAGCTCTTGGATTCTCCAGCCGCCCAACAATCCTCGAGATACTCCCCAAGAATCTCGTCGGCGGCTGGGATCGAGACAGGCAAGGGCTCGCCAAGGCGCAGGAGCCACTGGAAAATATATATGTGTGGCCTCCAGATACCGCTGGACAGTGCGCGGTTGGAGCTGCAATGATCTCAGGGTTCCCGCTCTGCTTCGCTCATCCCTTCTCTGCTGCCTCGTCCCGCCACTGAGCACTATGGCTGCCACCATCTGCTCGAGGCGCCGGCCGGATTGAGCTCCGACCGAACAAAGACCCAAAATGGGTGGCTGGACGTGGCTAGCAGGAGCGCGTTCAAGCGCATGAGGATGGACTGAAGCTGGCCGGACTGCGACCTACCCTTGCAGGCCACTGCTATGGAAACCTGAGAATCACAGAAAAGAATAAATCTCGTGCGCATGTTCGCACGGCTCCTCATACGCCAAGACACGGCGGTCAAGAGGGCTTGCAGCTCCAAGACGTTGATGCGCGCGCCTCCCTGCTTGAAGCCCAGGCAGGTGGGCCAGAGCCAGCGGTCTGCATCAACGCCTCTCCTTGGCCAACCCGCAGGCTTCCAAAGGCCTCCCGTCGCGGCGCGCACATCGCTGCCCTTGAAGATGGCGTTCCGCACAAGTGACTCGCAAAGGGCGCGGTGCACTTGATCGGGGGTCGCCTCGGCGGCAGGCGCGTCCAGCAGCAACTCCAGGTAGAGGCTTCCCTCTCCACCTGGGGCTCCTCAGCACTTGGCGACAGTTGGCGGCTCGCTCAAGACTCCAGCGGCCACCAAACCTCTTCCAAGCAGGAAGGCTACCACCGGGACTGAGAAGGAGTTACCCAGCAGCGAGCACTTGACGTCCTCGTCGATCGACCCCGACTCGGACTTGGGCACGGCCCAGCTGCAATGGTTCCAGGGTAACCCTAGGCGCACAGCCCGCTCTCTGCTGGTCAGAGGTCGGAGCTTGTGCTTGGCGCCAGACTCCCAAGTCCTCGCCGAAGGGGCGGATGCCTCGACCAGGTTGTCCCTGCGGTACTGGCACGGCGGGTAGCGGTACTTGTCCGCCGCCCAGAGCTCGCGCGCAGCCTGGTCGGTCGGTCACTCGCAGCCCCGCTGGGGGAGGTGGCGGCCTCTCGCGAGGGATGGAGCGCACAAAAGTGGCCCAAGCTCCCTTCTCTCCCCGCGGACGGCGCGCACCCTGCTCGAGCTGCTCTGCCCAACTCGGCCAGCTGCCAGTGAGCACTGCCTCGATGACCTCGTCCTTCTGCTGGTAATGGAACTCTGAGGTCTCGGGCCCGAGCGGCCAGTCGACCCAGTAGAGCCTCGGCCGCTTGACCGGACTGCACCCGCTGGCACAGAGCTCCACGGGCACGACTCCCATGACCTGGCTGAATATTCCCCTGTCGGCGGCCGTCATCGAGCTGACGTTCTCGCCCAGGGTGAATACCTGGACATCGGGGAGGGCGGCTCGCACAAGGCCTGCTACGCGAGGTAGCTCTTGCACCAGTCGTGCGCGGTCCTCGGCCCAACCCTGCCCCAAGGCGTTGATGCGAGCGACTCCCTGGCACGGGGGTCCCCCTAGCACGAACACGACGCGCAAGTGGGGCGCCTTCGACATCACGGCCTTGATGGTCTTCAGCGTTATCTTGGTCGCGTCTCCGAGCTCTATCGCTGACGGCCACTGCTGATGGCTGACGCGCCGAGCCTCGGGCAGCAGCTCTGCGGAGGCGTGGGCGGCGACCTCAATCCCCAGGCGGTCGAAGGTCATCCTGCCGCCCCCGATGCCGCTGAAGAGCTCAACCGACCTCGTCTCTCCCGGCTGCGCGACCCTGGCAGAGGTCGGCCAGCGACGGGGCGACGGCTGACGGGCGAAGCTTGTTGCTCCAGCACACGCCCCCACCGGTCTCCGAGGCGTCACTGCAGGTGACCATTGGGGAGACTGGGCATCTCAGATCGAACTGATGCAACGGGAGGAGGCAGAGCGCCAGGAAGAACTCCGCGCTCACAGCTGGGGACAGATACTGCCGAGGCGGCCCCGTCCAGGCGTTGATCAGCTTCCAGACGCGCGTGAAGACGCAGGAGCACTCCCGACGGAAGCAGTCGAGGTGGCACCAGTGCCCTGCCACCACCTGCACGTCCTTCCTGCTGACCTTGGAGCACAGAAGGCGCAGCGTCAGCTGCACCGCCAGCCCTGCTCTAGCCGCGGGGACAACGACTCTCCCGTCACGGCCATCAACACAGGCGCTCAGGCGCTGGAAGTGGCTGACTCTGGTGCCGTTCTTCTCGCTGAGAGGGACATCGAGGGCGCGGTACTTGGCACGAGCCACCTGGGCGAAGCGCCCATCGTCACCGCTCTCCTCAACTTGACTCCCCTCGGCGGAGTGAGGCTCGCACGCACGCCGCTCGACCTTCTCCGCGTAGCCGGCGTCGCCGCAATACACCTGCCAGACATCGCGCATGCCTCCCCCAACTCGCAAGGCTGGCACTCCGCGGTCCTTGCGGATCCCCCTCGCCTGCGGAAGGCCGAGGGGAGACTGCAGGCCCTGCACCAGCATGCGGCAGTGCAGGTACTGGACGAGCCCCATCGCGCTCTTGTACCCCATGGGCATCGTGACCGCCCCGAGGTAGACGCTGCTCGGCCAGTGCCCCTGCAGCCCGAGCTCCTGCGGCGTGAACTCGACGTCGAACGCGAACAGCGGCGCCCAGCACTATGGGAGCCTGAACAGGTAGAAGGCGCCCTTGAGGTCGTCGAAAGACCACGTGAGCTCCTCACCTGGGCCGATGATGAGCGAGCGCCACTGGGCGAAGTAGGGAAGCGCCGCAATGTCCCCCTCGAAGTCGACCGTGAGGGAGTTGGTCGCCGTCAAGTTCATGATGGGCCTCAAGGTCCCAGGGTCACCATTCGGCGAGGGATCTCCCTTCGGGACCCCGAAAAGCCCGTTCAGAAGGGGCTGCCCCGCCACTGTGATGAGGTCCTGCTCTCGAAGCGGCACCACCAGCCCACGTTCGAGGATACCTCTCCCTAGGGGAATGCGCGACGGCGGCTCACACATCACCCGGCCTGGACGTGGTCTCTCGCTGACTGACTCCAGCGGCGCCAACGTGAGCTCGGGGCGACAAAACCACTCCTGCATCCTGGTGTCGCACAGGGACATGACGCCCAGCGATGCACATCGCGCAAGAGGCGGCAAGCTCGGCAGCACTCGGGACCATGAGAGGTCCTCTGCCTTCCTGACGACCTCCCCGGTGTAGGTGACCTGCCTGGACGTCAGGGAAGTGGCGGCGGTCTGCTCTGGCAACTTCGGGCCTGCTGCCAGGAAAGACTCGACCGCCCTCTCCAGGTTCCAGAACATTTGGACCTGGGTGCCACTCGGCTTCACGCCTTTCCTCTTGACTCCGCTGCATGCGTCGCCTGGCCAGCAAGAGCGCCGTGCCGACTACGTGGCGTTAAGCTCTCACATGACCAGCTCGAGCCAGACCTCCAGCCCGTCAGGGACAGGGTGGGCTCGGCGGCGGCCCGCGTCGTCTCCCTCACGCTCGAGCTGCCTGTAGGCTGCAGTCTGCCTGTACTCCTCGCTCCACCCGCTCTCTCTCCCGACAGCCATCGGCGTGGAGCCGCGGCCGTGCGAGGCTGCCGCGCTGCAACCGACCCCCGGTTGCGCCCTGAGGGGGGGGCAGCGGGCGAGGAGGGAGCCAATGGCTGGCAGCCCCAGGCCCGACAGCTCGGCTGGATCGATCAGCCCTCGAAGGGCCTCAAGCCCAGGGCATGCCTGGCCACCGCGCTGGGCTGCTGGCGTGGAGCAGCCAGGCGCCCGAGCTTGGTCCGTCTCCGCCGCCTCTCGCGTCGCCTTGATAGGTGCGAGCGAGGCGGCGGGGGGGGCCCTCAGCGGTCCTTCTTCTTGTTGGCCTGGCGAAGGGCGAACCAATACTGAGGGGAGCCCTTCCTTGGTTCCTTGCCCTTGCCTGGCCCTGAGCCCTTGCCTTTCCCACTAGATCTGCCCTTGGCATTCGGCTTGCCCTTGCCTCTGCCCTTGGACCTCGCCTTCGGCGGCGGTGAGGGGGTCCGCACCTGCCGTGCGCCGCCACGGGGTGCGCGATCGCGATCGCCCTCCTGGGACAACTCCTCCCCGTCCGATCCAACGTGGGCCGCAGGGCTCGCAGGGTTGCACAGCTTCCTCCTCGGCGGAGACTCCGAGAAGCGAACCCTGTCTCCTCCGCGGTTGTCGCCCGAGGGACTGCGGTCGGCCGAGGTCGCGTCTCTCGCTGGCGTCAATGTGACACACCCTGCGGGACTGCGCTCTCGAGAGCCGACCCCCCGCCCTGCTGGCCTCAGCTCGACACCACGGCTTCCTCCAGGGCCTTCCGACCATGACCGCGGGGGCACTCCGATCACTGCCGGCTCCCCCGCGGGTGTTTGTCAATACTGGCCACGGTTCGACCCGACCTGGCCCTCCAGCTTGCGGTAGTGCACGTCCCTCTTCTCGTCCCTGAGGAAGGCTTCGCGCTCGCGATCGTCCGTGATGCCGACGCGACCGTCGCCGACCACCGAGGCATGCCGAGCCACCTTCCACGTGCCCCCGTCGGCGTGGAGCTGCTCGATGGACTTGTACTGCTGGATCAGCACGTCCGTGGCAGTCCCCAGATCGGCTTCGAGAACTGCGTCGACCGCTGTTGCCAGTGTGCGCATCTCGAGCTCGTTGCGAGCGTGAAGCTTGCCCTGGCAGTTCGGCAGGTACACGCCGGTGAAGTAGTTCAGCATGCACGGCGCCGCGTCGCCCTCGACCGCGCGCCCCTTGCTGACGAGGTAGCTGCGCATCTTCGTCAAGGCGCGCTCCGTGATAACGCCCGGCTTCCTCTCCACAAGGCGCTTGGCCATGTCGCGCGCGGAGAGGCGGGCGTCGTGAAAACGCTTCGACAACGACCCCTCACTCGACGCACTGCCGTCAGACTCCTCGCGGCGCTTCTTCTTCTCGCGCTTCGCCTTGCGTGGAGGCGAGCCGCGAGAGTTTCCACCTCCGCCTGCGGAGCTGCCACGCTGAGAGCTGGTGCCTCTCGACTTGGCCTTGTCCAGGATCTTGCTGCTGAGGCTGGCGCGGCCCTCGGCAGGTGCACTGGACGCTCCAACGCGGGCCTTCTCCCGGCGAGGCGAGTGGCTCCTCTCAGCACTCTTTGCCTCGACCAGGGCTCCTCGCTCCCCCTCGTCCTCGGGACTGTTGGAGCGGATCCTCGCTGGCGCAGACCGCAGCCTCCCGCTCCTGCCAGCGGGGCGACCGCGCTGGGCAGCACGCTCGCGCAGCTCGCCCAGCCGCGCGCTCAGCCCTCGATCGCGGGCGCGAGCCGACGCGCCACCTCCAGGCCCCTCGCGGCGGGCGTCCGACTTGGAGCCGTCGGCGCCCGTCCCGCGCTCTCCCCCATGACCAGGGGGTGGCCCAGGGGGCGAGCTCCGCTTCGCTGGCCTGCCCTGCACGCGCCTGGCGTCCGCGATGGCCTGGTCCTCCTGGTCGCGCGTGAGCTCCTCGCCTGCGTAGCCGCGGAACGGCAGCGCGGCGCAGCGCCAGCGACCCACGCGCAGCACCTGCGCGTCGACCAGGTCCTCGCCCAGGCGGCACTCGTCGGCATGAACCGCCACAGAGCAGAAGTGCAGCACTGGAGTCCTCACCGGATCGTCGAACGCCACGGCGAGCTCCCTCCGCTGGGCGGGCTTCTCCGCGCCCATGTAGGCGGCCTCCCGCAGAGGCGGGGGCTCGCCGTACATCGGGTCGGGGACCGTGCCGTCGTCCTGCGCTGCCTGTCCGAGCACCTTGAACGTCGCCAGCCCGTCCATCTCGGCCTCGATGATCGGCGGCTGGCCCTTCCTCGGGCCCGACGTGGCAGCCGTCGGCCAGGTCTCGCCCTGGTACCACTCACCAGCTGGGCGGCCCGCTTCGTGACGTGAGTCGGCTGCGATGTCGCCATCGTCATCAAGGCCAGCAGCCGCTCGGTCGCTAGGCGCGAGGTGCTCGCCCTTGCGCGACCCACGTCCACCCGAGCGGGAGCGCCGCAGCGCAGACTGGCGGAGCCCTGAGGCTGAACCCCGCCGTCCGCCTCGGCTGCCTCCGCGGCCCCCCCCCGCCCCCGCCGCCTTTCGGCTTGGTGGCGCCGCCGTCGGGGCGCGGTGGCGGGTGGCCGCGGGAGCGGCCTCGGCCTCCGCGCGCGCCGTCGGGCTTGCGCTTGCCTCGCACCGCCCTCGGCGCCAGCGAGGCTGGGCGGCGCGGCGCGGCCGAGCCGCGCCGCGCTGCAGCCGCAGGCCGCTTCTTGGGCGCCATTGGCCCAAGCCTCTCCGCCTGCCGCGGCTCGCGCCCCCGACAGGGGACAGGGATCCACGGCTCCTCCTGCTGAGCCGCGAGCCGCGCGGCAGCGGGCCTCCCCCTGGGGGGGTCTCGCCCGCAGGCGGAAGAATCGCCCGCGCACGGGCGCGGATCGCGCGCCCGCGCACGGGCCGCACCTTGTTTGAACCCAAACAACTGCGGTCGCGGAGGCGGGAGGGAGAGCACTCGCATTAATCTTCATGAATGACGGACTACCGCGGCCCACGGGCGCTTTGCACGTCAGCCTCGGCATGGCGCCAGATCGCCAGACAATGGGAGGACGTCACAGACGCGACGGCGTTGCGGCCCCTGTCGACGGGGCCAAGTTAAGGTAGTTGGCTATCGGCACAACGGCCCACTGCGTTCGAAGTCCAGCCCCGCCGCCACACGACGTGCAAAACGGTGGTAAACGTTGACGCCATCAGAAGCACAATGACCCCTCTCGAAGCGGCTAAGCGAGGGCAGAAGACCCTGTACCCCATGGCCCGAGTGCCGCGATGACCCCACCCAGCCTGATTTACTGCGTTACCACGCACGGCCTGACCAGACAAGAGGCTGCCCGGCAGCAGTAACTTAATGACTGGCTGGCAGCACACAGGAAGGGACGTCGCCGATCAGAGCCTTGACCAGAGCCGACCGGATACGTCTGGCAACGCACTTCATCAATGATCAACACCATCGCGGCGCCCTTGTCAGACCCACTGAAGAGAACAAGGATCACCGTGATACGCTACCAAGCTGGCCACTAATAACGAATGCGACTAGCTTGGCAAGCGTCGGAACTGCGCGCGAGGCATCGATGCCACGAGCCAAGCAGCACCCGAGGATGATCAACCACGCATGTCGCGCCTCCAGACAACGTTCACCGACCAATTCTACCTCGCGCGCTCCGTTGCGATCTGAATCCTAGCCATCAGCCCGCCGACCTGACGCCGGGCCGTCAGCCAAGCAACACCTGGCGAGGATCAACTACGAGCTCCTCGAGGACACGCAACCAGGGGAGCTGGCGCGCGCCTCAGCTCCGCGCTGCAGCGCCAGGTGGCGCGCAAGCTCGGGGGCGCCGCAGGACTGCGCCGAGGTGAGCGGGCCGCGCGCGGCCGACTGCGCCTTCCAGCTGGTCTCAACCGCGCCCAAAAATAAGCCGCGCTGCAGGCTGGCGCAAATCCCCCCCCGCACTGACGGCCGCTGCCTGGTGGCCGGGCGCTTTGGGCAGCGGCTGCCCACGGGGGGCAGGCGCCGCGCGCTGGGGGGGCCCGCCGGCGGACAGCTGTCCGCCAGAGGAGGAAGAGGAGGAGGAAGAGGAGGAGGAGGAGGAGGAGGAGGAGGAGGAGGAGGAGGCAGAGGAGGAGGAGGGAGGAGGCCCCGTAGCCAGTTTGGCTCAAGTCCGCAACGTTTCGCTCAAGGCTTGGCATTCTGGCCAAGGGGATTTGCGGCGCCCGCCGCTTTCCCAGGCGCCCGCGCGCCTGGCTCTTATCCCAAGACGCCCCGTTGAAGGAGCTCTCTCTCTCTCTCTCTCTTTCTCTTTCTCTTTATATTTCTCTTTCTCTTTCTCTTTCTCTCTCTCTCTCTCTCTCTCATTATTTCTTTTTCTCTCTCTCTCTCTCTCTCTCTCTCTCTTCTCTCTCTCTCTCTCTCTCTCTCTCTCTCTCTCTCTCCTCTCTCTCTCTCTCTTTCTCTCTTCTCTCTCTCTCTCTCTCTCTCTCTCTCTCTCTCTCTCTCTCTCTCTCTCTCTCTCTCTCTCTCTCTCTCTCTCTCTCTCTCTCTCTCTCTCTCTCCGTTTTACTTCTGCGGTGCGGTGGCGCCTTCCTATTCTTTCTCGCTCGCGCCTTGGATCAAGTCGCAAGGAGCCGAGGAGCCACGGATCACAAAAAGCAGTCGTCGCGGTGGGCCGAAGGGCATGGTGTGCCCCAGCTGCGGTTGCAAGAAGAACAGCGCCAATGCCGAGTAATGCAAGAACTGTGCCTGTGCTCTACCGTCTTTGTCTCCTGCTGCTGGCCACGTTGTCCATGGGCGCTGGGCGCTCATCGGCCCTCCTGGCTACCGGTGCGGGAACGGCTTCGGTTCCAGGGGCGTGGGCAACAAGGGCTCGTTCGGTGGCAACAGCAAAAGTGGTGTTCTTGGCCACGGCAAAGGCAAAGGTAAAGGTTATTTCGGAGGAGATCCCTCCATGTGGGACGCGCTGGTTCGTCATGATGATGCACAGCGGGGAGATGCTTCTGGGGGGGGTGCCCGCCACTTCCTGCGGGGCCAGCGCCGTCCATCCCCGCCGCAGAGGCTAAGTCAGTGGGCGAGTCGCTTCAAAAAGCGGGGGATCATGGAGGGGCTACCAAGTGCCTGGACATGGCGCGTCATCTGGAGGCGGCCGCAAAGCCTGTCGTCATTTCGGATCGCGCCCGCATGCAGCAGGCTCATTCCAACGTTCGGCAGCTCCAGAAGCCGATGGAGCAGTCTCTCAGTAAGGTTGTGCGCTTACGTGAACAGCTTGGAGAGGCGGAGGCCACGCTGCGCGCGGTTCGAGACCAAGTCAACCAGGCGGACGCTGACTAAAAGGCCTCGCTCGCTGCGTTGCAGAGCTCGCACAAGTCTGGGTAATAGCCTCAGGCCGCGGTCGGTTCATTCAAGCTGGAGGATATGGTTGCTGGCTCGGTTGACCTCTCCAAGTTCATCGACTGCAGTCACATCCTGGAGGATCTCGCGGTGGAGGCCGAGGTCGAGGCGAGCGACGTGGAGCAGTTCCAGCGGCGCAGGGAGGAACTGTCTTCAGGAGTCACGAAGCTGGCGAGGGACTTGTTTGCGCAGGTGGCGGACCATGCCAAAAAAACTTCGAGACCAGCATGCAACGCATCGCAGTCGGCTGGCTGCCAAGAAGCGCAAGGTCGCTGAAGGAGCAGTTGCTGCAGGTGGAACTGGCGCAGGCGAGGTTGCCGGCGCGGCTCCTGCTGAACCTGGGGCGGCTAAGGCGCCTCTGTCTCTGCGCAGTCTGCCTCGGCAGCCGAGGGCGCTGCCGCCTCTGAGGACATTCGAGCCAGGGTTGGCCAGACTCTCGAGGAATCTTCGCCCCCCGCTACAGTCGCGCGCGCGTGACAGGGGGCAAGTATCAAAGAGCGGGGGGGGCAGGCTTGAAACCCTCCTGGGGGCTTTTGAATTTTTTGGCCTCGAGAGCGTCTGCGATTGGCTCCAGGCCCCAGGCCTCAGGGATTCTGTGATTTAGGCGCCTCAAGTGCGCCTTCGGCCATGGGGCGGTCGGAATCTCTTTTACGCCCCTCTTTTGCCATCTGAAACTCGGGTGCCGCCGGAGAAGAGAGCCTAGGAACCTCTCGCATCTCCTCTCTGCCTCTGCCTGGCGCGGTCGGGAAGCCACACGGCGTGGAGACTGGTGAGACCCCGATGGTGGGGCAGTCAGTCGCACGCTTGCCGCAACCCGATGCTTCTTTTTCTGGTGCGCTCGGCAAGGGCCTGGTTCTGAACGCGTTCCCTCGAAGGTCTGCCAGCGACCTCAGCTCGAACCCCAGCTGCCCAGGGCGTGGCCACTGACTGCGCGATCAGGCTTGACGAGGGGCTCCTGGTCACCACCGTCAACTCCAACTCTTGGGGCACCCTGAAATATTACCTCGCCACCTCGCAGGCCTACGTGGTGATCGCACATGAGCATCGGCTGTCGGATTCGGGGGCACATGACCAAACCGCGAAATCATCCAAGTTCCTGGGCTGGAAAACCCCGCGGGCCCCTGGAGTACTTGGGGAAGGAGGAAGTGTTTCATTAGGAGTATACGTTTGTGTTCGCGATGGCCTCGGCCTTTTGAACCTGGGGGTCGCGCTACTTCATGTGCTGGCAGAGCTGTGGCTACCATGGTGCACGTGCCAGGTTGCGCCCCGATGTGCATCTGCAGCCTCCACCTCTTCCACGGCGAAGATCTCTCCGATTATAACATTGAATTTGCAAGGGTTGCGTGCGTGGGTGGTGTGTGTGTGCGTGTGTGCGTGTGTGCGTGTGTGTGTGCGTGTGTGCGTGCGCGCGTGCGCGTGCGTGTGTGTGGGTGGGGGGGGAGGGGGGGGGTACTCTTCAGGCTGTGAGTTCATTGTGGGAGCTGACTGGAACATGGGCCCTGAGGTCCTGGAGTCCTCTAGCTTTGCCAGTCGTCTCAGGGCCTCGTTGGTGGTTCCTGAGGGACGCGCGCACTCCCCGAGCAGGGGTCTCCCGATCGATTTGACTATTCTGTGGTTTCCTAGGCCCTGGGCCTCTGCTGGAAATTTGTCGGAGTTGAAGATGACACTAGCCTCGCCCTCCCCGTCCTGCGTCGATCCGCGTTCATAGCTCCCTCGGAGATCTCAAGGCCCTCACCTTCCGCCAGCCCCCGTCGTTGCCTTTCTTGGCGCCTTTTGGCCCTGCCCCATCGGCCGGGCCCCTGGGATGCCGCTCTTAGCTTGGCCGAAGAAGAATTTGGGGCGATGGGAGCTAGGGGCGGAATCGCAGCCCGCAGACGTCTCAATCCTTGTTACAAGGATTGGGCGGATTCTGCGGGGAGGGATGTGGCGCGGGCCCTGGGATCCGATCTCTTAATCCTGAGGGCGAGGGGCAACCGGCCTCAAGCTTACTGAAAGTATGTGTGGACACCCGCGGGCAGAGAGAAGCAACCTGACTCATGTGCTGTTCAGTGGTTGCGCAACCAGTTGCGAGCTGTTAGGCACTCCCTCTCTGAATCGACCTTGCAGGAGGCTGGGCGTCAGGCGCTCAACTCGATCATCCGACCTCCAGAGGCTGAGGCGGTGCAAGAAGGCGCGGGCTTATTCCATTTCTTCAGGGCTGCCGGGGCCTGACCTAGATGCGCCCTGCTGCCTGATTTTGGTCCTGATCTGTTCGCGGACATGGACGACCTGATCGCTCAGGTTGCGCTCGCAAGGCCACCTCCGCGACGGGGTCGCGGAAAGAGTGGCGCGAGCGAATGAGAAAGGGCATCGACGTTGGAGGTCGCACCGCGCAAAAAGCTCAGGGACCCTGAGCCTTGGAAGCCTGCTGCCACTTTGCCCCGCTGCGGGGCCATTGTTTGCGACCCGGTCTCGTTGCTTCGGGCTGAAGGCGACATGTTCGCAGCCATTTGGGGCTCGGGATCGGGGGGGGGGGGGTTGGACGCGACCTTCTTCCGCATGCCCGTGTTTTGGGGCAGGCTGAGATTCGGGCTGTCTCTATGAAGTATCAGCCTGGCACTGCGGTCAGCGTCGATGGTTTTCATTGCCGCCCCTTCAGCTTACTCCCCAATGGGGATTTGAGGGCTCTTGCGTTGTGGTTCGCTGTGCGGGGGGCCACTGGGCCCCTCCCCCGTCGACTGTCTTGGGTCCTCATGGCCCTTCTGGCGAAGCCGACTGGGGGGTTCCAACCCATTGGTGCTTTCCCCAGCCTCTGCCGCGTTTGGGGTCGCGCCCGTAGGCAGGGCGCGCTGCTGCGGCAACTGAAGCATCCCCGCAGGCACTGGGCCGCGGGGGCCCACGGGGGGGCGGGGGACATCGTTTGGAGGCAAGCCTTCAAAGCTGAAGCGGGAACCACGCGAGGAGACACCTCGGCTGCCATTTTTGGGATCTTCGGAAATATTATGGGCATATTGACCTTAGGTTTCTCTGGCACCAATGCCAGAAGCATCATGTCCCGCTCCAGCTGGCACTCTTGGCCATTCAAGCTCACTCGCGTGCCAGGCTCCTTGCGCTCGGGGCATCACCCAGGGGCCGTTTTTCGTGACCAAGGGCCCGGTGGCTGGATGCTCCTTCGCGACCAGTCTTATCCGCGCGTTTGCGATGGAGGCCTCCCTTACCCAAATCCCAAGCCCCCCTGGCAAGAGCGCCGACTTCGACGCTCACGTGGGCGACCTGGGCCTTAGCTGCACCGAATCAGCCCAGGTGGTCGCAGCTACTCTCGCTGCTGGAGCCGAGGCTCTTCACCGAGTCATCGCGAGCACGCTCGGGCGCATGCTGGCGGTGGACAAAGTTGGTATGGTCTGTAATTCTCATGATGTTCGAAGCGTTTGACGCAAGAGTTAGGCTCCCTCGTCGGTCCAGCTTGCTCTCGGGCGACAAATGTTGGTTCGGATTTTACCTTGGGCAGATCGCCGAGAGGCAAGGGCTGATCTGCTGAGTCGAAGGCTCGAGCTGCGGCGGCCCTGAGGAAAACCAAACGCCTTAAGGGCCTCACCGAGGCCCAGGGGCGCAAGTGCTTGCGCATTTTCGCCGCTGGGCCCCTTGCCGGGGCCATCTGTGGCCCTGATGCGCATGGTGTCTCGGGCCGAGAGCTGATTGACCTCAGGCGCGTGGCCGCGTCCACGGTGAAGCCTAGAGCCCAGGGGGGATCGCCCAGCGTCTTGCGCCTGCTCTCGGATGACCCCACGTGGCGCGGCAACTGCGCCCCCCCTGCACACTCGGGCCTCTCCTTGGACCATGAGCTGGGCTGAGCTCAGAGAAGGGTGGCAAACGGTTGTTTTCCCCTGGTAAACATCATTGGTCCTCTGTCTCGGGGCCGATCCCTGCGCTTAGGATGTCTCTCTACAGGCTCGGCTGGACCATGCCTAATGTTTGCATCGACATCGATGATTTCGGCCGTGAGATTCCCCTCGCCCTTTCGCCCCCCACGCTGGTTCAGCCGTTCTGCGAGGAAGCGGTTTTGAAGGGTCTGGAAAGGGGCTCGGGGGACAAGTGCGGTTGTGATTTCAGACTTTGCTGGGGCATGGTCAAACAGCTCCTGTCTTCCAGGAAGGTTTCGGGACAGACGAAAGGTTGGGTTCGAGCTCAGGCCACCAAGGCGCGCTGGACTGCGAGCGACGTCGCAGCAGCAGGCAACGAGTTCAGCGACCAGCGCGGGCTGCGCGGCGCGGCCCGCGACCCCTTGTCCCACAGGCTGCACGCGCGCCCCTGCGCGCGGGATGTCAGAGATGCTGCGTTGGACAAAAATATTCGGGAGGAAGCTCTTGAGTTGGGCGAGCACCACGTGGATATGCGCTCGCACCTCTACAGAGCCTTCAGACACCATGGAGACTCCGCCCCTCCGCCGCTCACTGATGGTGGCACGAGTTTGGAATGGTCTGCGTGCGCCCTTCCCGACCCTGCCAATCCCGCCGCTGCCCCCCCCCCCCCCCCCCCCCCCCCCCCCCCCCCCGCCCCCACCCCCCCCCGCCCCGCCCCCCCACCCCCCACCCCACCCCGCCACCCACCCCACCCCACCCACCCACCCCTCCTTCGACGGTGCTCTGGGGGGCACCTTTTGCACGGGCGGCTCGCGTCGCAGGCGCCTTGTTCGGGAGTTATCTCGGGCCGATTGGGCCGCGGTGTTGGTCTCTAGTTCGGGCGGACGCCTCGGGGTTTTGAAGGGTCCTATGTGGGCCCCGTGGCCTCAGACCCCCCCCCCCCCCCCCCCCCCCCCCCAAGGCGCTGAGTTTGGGGCCCTGGCTTGGACCTCTGTTCAGGCCGAAGGCCCCGCCCAATGTTGTTCTGATTGTGCTAATGTAGTTCACTCGATGAATCTAAGCCCCGCTGGCGGGATCAGCGCCGAGCGACAGCACGCAGGACCGATCATCCAGGAGAGGCATTTTGGGGGGACCGACCTTGAATGGATCTCTAAGGTTGATGCCCACAGAGACCTCCACGAAGAGGGCATCTCGGAACGTGAAATTTTTTTTGCGCCAAGGGAAGTTTTATGCTGATGTCTCTTCTGAAAAGGGGCTGGTAAACGCCCTGCTATGTCTCCTACAGGGCACGAAGTTTTGACTCATCAGATCAAACTCTCGCGAGCGGTCTTGCTCGCGGGTGCAGAGCTCCTGCCACTTTGGCGGGAACTTGAGTTCAGGGGATTGAAGCGTTTCCCGCCATTGCCAGCCTCTGTGCGTTCAGTTTTAGAGCTCGTCCACGACTGGCCCCAACAAGGCTCGTGCTGGCGTTGCCGCGTGTGTCTCCGCGGGTCGAGGGCGATGTCCAAGCCTCTTGGAGGCTCGCGCCCTGGGCGGCCCCGCTTGGGCCGGGGACCGCTGGGGAGACTGGGCCACCGAGTCATTTCTTTCCCTCGCAGTGACGATTGCCACCTGTTCTTGTGCATGTCGTGCAAATTCTATAGCAAGGGTAGGCAAACCCTAGGCCCAGGCCGCAAATGCGCGCCGCCGACGAAGACGGGCGCGAAGAACATGCGCCGTCTCCGCAGAGGCCTGCACCCCGATGAGGCGGGTGCGTCTTTTGACGGTGACGAATTTATCCCTTTGTTATCATTTACAAACTATTGAACCTGCCCACCCAGTGCGCCTCTGGCTGATGAGGACACGCAGATGCTTTCAGGGGCGCGCGCGTTGCTGCCAAGAAAAAGAAGGAGGAGGAGGAGGGGGGGAGGAGGAGGAGGGGGAGAAGGAGGAGGAGGAGGAGGAGGAGAAGGAGGAGGAGGAGGGGGTGGGTCGGCGGGGGGCGAGCGTAAGAGGGGGGTCCAAGTCCGCCTAGCCGACGGCGGCAGGCGCGGGCGCGGCACCTCGGGCGGGCGGGGGCGCACCCCCCGACGCAGACGAAGTCGGCGCGGCCGTGGTCGAACGCGGCGGCCGACACGTTTCAATCGGGGTTCTTTCGTTCGGGGGGGGGCAGCGGCAGCAGGGGGGCGCAGCGGAAGACGGAGGAAGGGGTGAGAGACGCCCTGGGGCGCCATGCTGGCGCGCGAAGCCGCGAGCATCGAGAGAGGAAAAGGCGAGGGGCAGGCGCCGGCAGGGGCGGGAACAGAAGCGAAGGGCACGGGCGAAGGCCAAGAGGATTAGCACCCGTCACGATCGACGGGCGGGGAGAGGGAGACGCGAATGGCGGGGACAGGAACAGGCGAGAGAATAGAGAGGGGGGGGGCAGGCGGAGCTCACTGGGGACGCGGAGAAGATCCGACACGAGGCCGACGCCCGTGAGCACGCCGACACAATCGGCAATGAGGGAGCGGCCGTTGACGATTCAAGCGCGGAACTCTGCGCCGTCGGCGCCAATCGGGGCCGACAGCGTCACGGGGGCCGTCGGCGTCGCAGATCTCACTGGGTCCAACGTCGAAGACGGCGCATCTGCAGTAGCTCTGACCGCGCCAGGATATTTACCGGCAGGGGGCGACGGTGAGCTCGAACACGACGACGGGACTTGCGATCTAGCGCCGCCGGGGCAAAGGCGGCACCATTCCCTCCGGCTCGTGGCGACGGAGAGCCCGAGCGCGACAACGGGACTTGCGACCTAACGCCAACGCCAACTGCGGGGCCAGGCTTCATCGCGCGGCGACGTCGAGCCCGAGCGTGACAACGGGACTTGCGATCCAAAGCCGATGACCTCCACTCCGCCAGGACTTCCTCAATCACATAGCGACGTCGAGCCCGAACGACAACGGGACTTGCGATCTAACGCCGAGGCCAACATGTCCTTCAACACGTGGCGGCGGCGAGCCCGAGCACGACAACGGCACTTGCGATCTAACGCTGGCGACGTTCACGCCGCCATCATTTCCTCCGGCAAGTGACGGCGGCGAACCCGAACACGACATCGGGACTTGCGTTCTAACGCCTCCAGCTCCACAAGTCGATTCGGCAAATTCATCGCCAATTTCTCTGATCAGCGCCCATCCGCGCGGCGATTTGGACGGACCAGGCGCATCAGCAAGAACAGTGGGCTGTGTCCAGTCCACCTTTTCCGTTGACCTGCACTGCGGCGAATCAGGTCATCGTGGGAAGCTCATCGACCACGCCATAGTCCTCCTCGCCGTTCGTCGAGGAGATCTGTCGGGCACGCAGAGGGGCCCGCAGAGGAGACAGCCGGAGTCAGCTGCGGCCCGCCAGAGGAAGAGCGCGCCAACGAAGAGCCAGTAGAGGAAGAAGACGAGGAAGAGCGCGACAAAGAAGAGCCGTTGCCGCCGCGGGTCCGCCAGCCGCGCAGTCGAATCCGACGACACTCCGCCTCCGTCGGAGCATTGGGACGCACCGTCATCGTCGAACGAACTCCAGCAAGCGCGCATGGCACATGCTCCAGTTGTTCATGGCACATGCGGCCGCCAAAAAACGAGAGGTCATCGACGCGCGGACACCGCGACGCCCAACGACGAAGAACAGGCGCGGGGAAAGGTCGGGCAAGTGCACGACGGGGGGCGGCATGCATCGGGCGACAGCAGGCGCAGTGGCAATGATACTCTCGAGCGTCACATCGATCGTTGCACTTGCGCTGTCACAAAGAGCGAAGGATCCGGGCCGACGTCATCCAGGCGCCCGCCCACGCACGCGGCGCCGCCCGCGCCCGCGCACAGGGGCACCGCTTCAGCTGACTAGTGACAAGGTCCCAGTCGAGCAGTCGAATCATCTCAACATGCCGCGGCAACAACCTACACAATTGTGCCATCACCAGCTTGAACAAAGGAGCAACGCGAAATTTGAAAGCAGGGATAGCAGCGCGAGCAGCGCACTGCGGACGGGGGCGAGGGCCAGGCGGAGCCGGAAGCGCATCTCGTGAAGTCCAGGGGGAACAGGGGCGGGGCGCCCAGGGACCGCGGGGGGGCGACGGAGAGCTCGCGGGCGAAGCCGGCGATGTCGACGGTGTTCAGCCCGTAATGTCAGCGCCGCGAAAGCCCGCGTTGGCTCGGAGGAACCGCCCACTCAAGAACAGGATGCAGAGCTCCGTGCATCACCGCAGACAGCAGTTGGATATTTGCATTGCTCAGCCCCAGGACCCTGACCTTGTCTGGGGAGCGAGCGCAGTCTCCATCGCGCAGCTCCGCCTCAGAGAGGGCATTCGGGAGAAACGCATGCAGCGCGATGCTGGCGCAATCGAGAGGAGCCTGCCCCGACCCAGTTCACAGCTGCGCGTTCCAAGGCACAGTTTCACCAAAGCGGTCAACACCCCGCGCGGCGCGCGGCGCCCCGTCGACGCCCGCGGCGGAGTCTTCAGCCGAGAGAATGGCATGACGAAGCATGCGAATATTTGGGGGGGGGGGGGGACCAACAAACTGGATCGACAACTGTCATGTCTCGGGGCGCTGGGCGGCAGCGACAACATCCCGCGGCTTCTTCGAAAAAACTGGCGCCCTGTGCTCACCCAGGGCGCGGGTCCGATCATCGGGGTCGGCGGTAGTCGCGAAGGGGGGGCGCAGTCGCGGCCGTCAAAGACTCGCGCTTCCCAACTGGAGACCGGAGACTAGCTTTCCGTTCCAGCATCCGAGCCGGCATGCGGAGGCGATGAGAATCGCCTTCGCGCCTGCGCCTAGCCTCCAAGTTCGAGCGCTGCAAATACAACGACTCCCTGAAACGGCTGAGATGTCGGAGCGAGACCGAGGTCCCCGAGATCATCAGGAAGTCCGAGACAACAAGATGGGCGTCGAAAGCGCGGCGAGCCAAACGAGAGCACTGACCCCGCATAACCCTCGCGATCACGCGGGCCGCTCACAGAGGTCGTCGAAGAAAAAAGCTTCGGGCGAAAGGGCAGATCACGTGTCTCGGCGCCCGCAATCCCAATAGCTTCTCATAGTGATCAAGCTGGAACGGCGGCGACATACTTTCCCAATCAGAGGGTCCAATGAGACCACGAAGCCGAGCATGAAAAGCTGGGTCAAGACAAAGATGGCCGGGGAGAGGGCGCTGAACAGGGAGGCGAGCAAGACGGGGAGCAAATGAGGACAACCACTGCAACATGATCTGAGATATTCTGGTCGGAGATCGGAGACCTCCTCGGCAAGGCCGAGCGTTGCCGCCGAGATGCGATGCCGGCGCGCCTGCCAGCTCGCCAGCGAGCAGCAGGCGCGGTCGATGGCGGCGGCAGCCCCGCCACCGCGCTCGAAGTGCGTCGGCTCGCCCCCCTCGATCTCGAGCAGCCGACCCAGCGCCCCCATCCAACGGGCAGCACGGGCGCGACGACGACGCGCACTACGACGAACTGCAATCTCAGGAGTCCACGACCATCGCCTCCCTGGCGGAAAAGTGGAAGTCCCCGTTGACAAACGCCAGGCGGCTGTCGGGGGACCCCTCGGCCAACTTGATCTCCTCCCAGATGTCGGGCGACGCCTGCGCGATCTCCCGCGCAGTCGCGTCGCGGTCGTGCGCGTTGAAGACTGCGAGGACTGAGCCGGAGGAGGACACGGAGACACGAGGAACACGACCAGGAATCATAGCCAGACTGTCCACCCGAACATGGTCATCAGCACCATGGCCAGACGAGGTAACAAAGCCGCCCCCCCCCCTTTAAATCCGCCCAGCACGGTCATCACCACGAAAGCTTGACACCAGCCGAGAGTCGGGGTAAATCATGCGAGCAAAACCTTGAAATTGCCGTTCGTCTTTACGTACGTCTTGGAGAACAACGGGCGTCTGCTTCGGGCGAATGCGAGCCGAGTAATCCCACTTCAGGCCGGCATATCTCCAGCCGCATGCAAAAAGGGACGAGCATTCCACGCAGCGATACGGAGGAGCCCGGATTTGTCACCTGAACGAGGGCGGGAGTGGTCGAAGAGAGAGGTCGCGCTAAGGACGCCAAGTGGGCTCCTTCGGAGCAGCAGCGATGTCGGCGGTGGCGCGCTGGAGCTCGCCCTTGGAGACCCCGTGCTTGCGCAGGGCCTCCTCGGTCCACGTGGGAGTGGGCGGTGTCTCGTGTCCAACGGCAGTTCGCACCTGTAATATCCCACCCCACTGAATAGGTAAAGCCCCAAATTCCTTGTCCATGAAGACGCGATGGGAGTCACCGAGCTTGGATACGATAGCTGCGCGGCACTTCTTGAGGATGATGTCCGTCTTGACCTGCTTCGGGCTTTTGTGGGGGCCAAATGTGCACCTGGGTAGGGGTGGGAGACCAAGGATCTTCGCAGTAGAACTCCTTCCGCCCATTGCCCTTTTGAGCGCAATGGGAGCACGCTGAAATTCCCCGGCGGCAGGTTGAGGTAGGCCAGTGAATCTGACAGCGGAACGCTTGGAGGAGGCCTGTCCACGAATTTCAGTCTTGAGCTCGGAGCTATCGAAACCAGCCGAATGAAGGTGCTCGGTGACGCAATTGAAGATAGACTCAGACTCGAGAGAGGTAGGACGCTCGGCGAAAGCCACAAGGATGGTTGGATCGACCTCGCGGCCACATCCCGCGGGAGGGGAGCAACAACAGGTCGACGTTCTTCGGCCACAGACAAGACTTTCCAAAGATCATCCATCTAGCGGCGGAGCTGCGCCACTTCGGAATCGGTGTAATCGATCTTCTTGTCGAACCACCCCAGGCTCATCGAGCTGAGTTTGCATACGGCGGCGGAAGGCATCAACCTGAGGGCGGACAGACTGCTGCACCTGCTGAAAAATATGTTCGGCTTGCATCGCAACCTCCTTTCTGAACATGTCGATGGCCGACGGAAGGGACTGGTGATTATTGGCAGCCGTGGCGCCAACGGAGGAGCTAATGTCGGCCGTGAGGGTCTCACACATGCCAGCGAAACCGGTCTGGCACAGCTCACGCAGAAGTCGGGACAGTACTCTTCAGTATCATCCGTATCAGCATCATGTGCATCGACAGGGCGACAGGAGCACGACGTTTGCGAACAAGCCCGCCCTTGCATTTGCCAGATTCCGCCTTCGGATACACCTCTTGAGACGGGAGCGTGGGAACATCCTCGAAAGCAGCGGCAACATCACGCATCTCCTGAGAGCCCATGGGATTCACCCTGCGTCATGCGAGACTGGGAGAACGGCGGGTGGGCTGCCGGAGGCCCCTAAGGTGCTGGCACAAAGCGGCGAAGAATTGTCTTGTCGAACTGAACAGTCCTGGTACTAGCCGCGGACTAGCGGTATCCGTGCGGTCCGCGGGGGGACCCATGGTTTTGCGCCAAAATGGCTGCGGAGGGGGAGGAGGAAAAGGAGGAGGAGGAGGAGCAGCAGGAGGAGGAGGAGGAGGAGGAGGAGCAGCAGCAGCAGGAGGAGGAGGAGGAGCAGGACGACGACGACGACGAGCAGGAGGCACAGAAGGATGAGCAGGGGGCGAAGGCCGGCGCGCCCAGCCGAGGCCGCGGGGCCTCAGCGGCTGTCGTCAGGCGCCCGCGTGCTCTCCATGCCGCCACCTGCCGCAGGCACCCACGGCGCAGAGAAGGCTCACGGCGCCGACGACGCCGGCATCGCCGACGACGCCGACGACGCCGATGACGACGGCGACGCCAACGACGGCGACGCCGACGACGCCGACACCGACGCCGACGACGACGCCGACGCCGACGCCGCTGCAGCAGCAGCAGCAGCAGCAGCAGCAGGCAGCAGGCAGCAGCCTTTCAGGAGGCGGGAGGGGAGAGCTCACAGCGCGAGGAGGAGGAGGGGGGCGGAGTCAGCAGCAGCAGCAGCAGGAGGCAGGAGGTAGGAGAGGAGAGAGCTCACAGCGTCAGGAGGAGGAGGAGGAGGAGGAGGAGAAGGAGGAGGAGGAGGAGGAGGAGGAGGGGGAGGAGGAGGAAGAGGAGGAGAAGGAGGAGGAGGAGGAGGAGGAGAAAGAGGAGGAGGAGGAGGAGCAGGGAGGTATCCACCGTGAGCGACGAGCCCGCCCACAGCTCGAAGCTCCAAGGCGACAGGAGGCGGGGGCACGACGGGAAGCTGCGCGCGGCAGCAGACGCTCAAGATGCGCCGGTTCTCGCAGGCGCAAGAACAAAGGCAGGCGAGGGTCTGGAGCCCCCCCTCCCCGGTGCCCTGGATCTGACCGAAATCGGCGCGCTCCCCCCGAAACGCCGGCCACAGCACTCCCGATATGTTGGAAATTGGCTGACGTTGCGACCAGCGCCCAAACTTGACGATGCGAGCAGTGACTGCGCTTACGTTGCAACCGCCCCCCCGAAGACCTTCTCGCGGCTTCGACGCCTCGGGTCCGAGGACCCCGCCTGCCAGGGGTGACGGGGCATGTGAGGTGTTCGCGTGCTCCTTCGCCCTGTTCTCCCACCCTCCTCTGCTACCCTCTCCCTTCTCCCTCCTTCTTCCCCCCTTCCCCCTGCCCCTTCCCCCTGCCCCTCCCATGCCTCCTCTTTCCCTCTTTCTCCACCGCAACTTCCTCCCTCCTCCTCCTCCTCCTCTCCTCCTCCTTCTCCTCCTCCTCCTCCTCCTCCTCCCCCATCCGTTTCGTAACAGATAACTCCTCCCTGTCACACTCCCAAACGTGTCGGCAGGGCCGGCTGGGCGATTCGCCTGAGACATCCTCACCATGTATGATCCTGCAGTTTGGAATTCGGAGAATCTTCAAAAATGACGGGCGGGTGTTGGTATTCAGTATGGCTATCGCTTGAGCGTGCGTACACCGTGCGTACATTCGTTTAAGTTAGTTCACCGCATCTTGAAGGATTCGGGACAATAGTTTTCAAAGTGGAACTCGCGCCTCAGCGCCGCGCCAACAGCGTCAGGGGTGTAGGGGAGGTCAATTTCCAAATGTGGTTCTGGCATTAGCGCCGCGCACATTCGTCCTACCATGTTGCAACAGTTTCAGGGATGGAGGGGGGGCGACTTCAAAATGTGACTGCCGCCTTTGCGCCGCGCACATTCGCCTTAAATGTTTGCAACCGCTTTGGGGATTGAGAAATGCTCCTGTTCAGCGTGGCTCTCGCCTTAGCGCCGTGCGCTTTAAGGGCTTGCAGCAGCAGGGATGGAAGGGGTCATTCTCAACATGTGGCTCTGGCCTTACCGCCTTGCGTATTCGTCTTCAAGGTCACAACAGCTTGAGGGATAGAGGGGGGAGCATTTTCAATTTGTGGCTCTCGCTCCATTGTTACGTACAGTTGTGTGCAGCATTTGCCACCGTTGCACGGAATGAAGGCGGTTCCTTTTCAAAGTGGGACTCTCGCCTTAGCGCCGCGCACATTCGTTCGTACGGCTACAGACAAGGAGCACCAGTCGTTCTCAAATGGGTTTCTCGCCTTAGCGCCGCGCACATTCGTGCTAACTGTTGCAGCCATTCGAAGGATGGAGGATGGCTCTCGTCCGAAGTAAGGCTATTGCAGAAGACTTCCTCGACGTCAGCCACCCGATACTCCAACATGCAGCACTTCACGAATCGAGGGCGGTTATTTTTCAACCTGGAGCTCTCGCATGAAACTTCCTCGAAGCTTACGGCCACAAGTGCAAGCTCGTGCACCAGTTATACAGGTGTGGGCTGTTTTTTTGTTCGAAGGGTGATCTCGGTGAACACCCGGTTGAACTGTATGGCCATAGGTTTTCGCATTCCTGCTTATGCGCCAGAAAGGGGAAAGGCCGTTCATTGTCAAAACGGTGCGTCTTATAGGGGGGAGGGCGCGCGCTACTTGTAGTGAAAAGGAGAGCTTGCAGGAACGCACGAGGCGGGGACTCGGGACGGGCGGGTTTATTGCAGCATCGCTGGTGCATCTGGGGCTTGCTCTGGCCCTTCTCCTCGTGCACTTCCTCCCCCGCCCCCATCCCTTGTGGACACCGCCTCCCATCTCCTCCTCCTTCTTTTCCCCATCCCTAGGGGAACAAAAAGTGACATAAACATAAAAACTCGGAGGTCCGCGCGGATTTCTCGGATGGGCGCCGGGGCCCCCCAGCGGCGCCTCCGGCGCCGCCCCTGGCGCGCTCCGCGCGCCAGGGAGGGGGGTCCAGCGCCGATCCGAGAAATCCGCGTGGACCTCCGAGCTTTTATGTTTATGTCACTTTTTGTTCCCCTGATCCCCCTCCCTTGTGGACGCCGCCTCCCCGTCGCACCGCCAGGCGCACCGCCGCGGCGGGGCGAGCGTTCCACCAGCTGCTTTCCCCCCGGCTACGACCCTGAAGGGCCGGCCACTTCCAGCAGCCTGCGCTGTTCCTAATCCCCCTCCCTCGTGGACGCCGCCGCCCCGCCGCACCGCCAGGCGCACCGCCACGGCGGGGCGAGCGCTCCACCGGCTGCTTCCCCTCCCCCGCGGCTACGCCCCTGCAGGGCCGGCCACTTCCAGCAGCCTGCGCGGAAGGAGGGCGCGAGCGCTCTCAAAGAAGGGAGGCTCCCGCCCTGGCGCCGCGCACGCCCCTCTGGAAGAGCAGCAGCAGCACGAGTGGACAACGACTCGTCATCAACGATGGGCCTGCTTTCCACCACCACCACCACCATGAGTTGGAGGGGGAGATGCTCCCTCCTCCTCCTCCTCCTCCTCCTCCTCCTCCTCCTCCTCCTCCTCCTCCTCCTCCTCCTCCTCCTCCTCCCCCATCCAACTTATGGTGGTGGTGGTGAAAAACAGGCCCACCAATCAAGGCGATCCTCTCGCAGTGGCACCGCGCACGCCCGTCTCAAGGGCAGCACCCGCCTGCACGGGCGGAGGGCTGACTCGTGACCAGGACGGGCCTCCCGCAGCGGCGCCGCACACGCCCGCCTGAAGACCACCAGCGGGTGCACTGCTGAGAGCGGCTCCCCTCGGAGGGCGGCCGCTCCTCGGAGCGGGGCCGCCGCAGGGCACTCCCCCGAGATGCGAAGCGAGACCGCGTGATGAGGACGGGTGGGAAGGATGTGAGAAGGAGGAGGAGGAGGAGGGCGAGGAGGAGGAGCAGGAGGAGGAGGAGGGCGAGACCATGAGGAGGTGGCAGAGGGGCGCGGAAGGAGGAGGGCGCCGGCGGGAGAGGGCCTGGGGGGCTACCGGGGGGGGGGGAGGAGGAGGAGGCGGCGGACGCAAGGCCCTTAAGAGGCCGAAATTCGGACTGTTTGGGCGGCGGGCGACCAACACCCCAGGGACGCAAGGGCACCCCGACCCGCCCGTGTATGACCTCGCCCTGTCCAGAAGAAGGAGCAAACTGCACAGACATCGACTTCTCGGAGGTCCGACTGGATCGATCGGATCGGCGTTGGGCCCCCATAGGCGCCCCCAGGGGGCCCAACGCCAATCCAAGAAATCCGCGCGGACTTCCAAGAGATTATGGTTGTGCGGTTTCTGTCCTTCGATTTTCGCGCTCCTTCTGGCTCGACGTTTGACAGGCAATTCATTTCAAGCCAAAGCTCCCGCCTGAATTGCAGGCCCATGGGGCGATCGGCTTTCACGGGAGGGGGTGAGGTCCGCGCGGCGAAAGAGAGTGCTTGTAGGAGCTGGTGAGGAGTGAGCTTGGGACGGGAGGGGTGGCGGCATCGTTGACACATATGTAGATGCCTCCTAGATAGAGTCCGATTAGATGGGGTCGGAGGATCTCGCCGCATCGCCGATACATCGGCGATGCATCGGCCAGCAATGGCGACGTCGGCGATGCATCGGCCACGTCGGCGTGGAGGAGATCGGGCCCCACATCGAGCGGCATCGCCGATGCATCGCCGATGCGGCGCGATCCTCCGACCCCATCTACACCGACCCCATCTAGGAGGCCTAGAATATTGGGCTTACGTCGGCTGTCCTCCTCCACCCCTTTTCCTTATGAGCAATTCCTCCCTGTCGCATCCCCGGACGTGTTGGTAAGGCGGGCCGGGCGTTTCGCCTGAGCTTTACTCACCATGTACGATCCGGAATCTTGCAAGTTCCCCCAGCTTCAATGATGGAGGGCGGGTCTTTTTCAAAATTTGGCTCTCGCTATCGCGCCGCGCAAATTCGTCTTCAAAGTTTGCAGCAACTTGGAGGATGGAGGGCGGGCCGTTTTCAGAATGCGGCTCTCGCCTTCGCGCCGCGCACATTCGCTTAAACGTTGCAACAACTCGGAAGGTGGAGGGAGGTAGTTGTAAGTGTGGCTCTCGCCCTAGCGCCGCGCGAGATCCGTCTTGCAAGTTTATATAGCAGCAGCATCAAAGATACGTAGGCCCAAGGTTCGAGGAATAGCGTGCTGGTACGATTCAGGATTGCCAAGACGCAGCGATCATTCGCGACGTTGGAGTCCCCTGATCTGTGCTTGGGCACGATTGAGGATTCTCAAACGGTTGTCTTTCAACGGGGGCACTTCCCTCAGCGAAACTAACATTTTGTAGGGACCTATGGAGACGGAACTTGGAAGAAGGGTTGATTGCAAAGTCGTTGATGCGTCTCGGGTTTGCACTGGTCCTCCTCCTCCTCCTCCGCCTCCTCCTCCTCACCCCCCTCCTCCTCCCCCTTTTCTTCCCCATCCTTCCCCATTACTATTCCTCCTCCTCCTCCTCTTCCTTCTCTTACTCCTCCTTTTCACCTTCTTCCCCATCCTTCCCCATTCTTTCTCCTCCGCCTCCTCTTCCTTCTCTTCCTCCTCCTCCTTCTCATCCTTACCCTTCTTCTCCCTCCTCTTCCTCCTCTTGCTCCCCCCGTCCTCCAGGACGGGGTCTCGCGGGGCGCCCCCAGCACGGCCTGGAGTACGGCATCCAACTCGAAAAGAAGAGAGAGGAGGGGCTCGTCCGAGGGGACGAGGAGGAGGTAGAGATTTCGTGTCTGAGAGGGGATCTCGCTTGAGGTGCTCGTTCGAGGGCTCGTTTGAACGTGGCTCAATAGAGGGCTCGTTTGAGTTTGAGGAGGACCCCTTTCGGGAGAACTCCTTTTGAGGGGGTCTACAATCGTGAAAGGAAGGGGGGTCAGAGGGAGGGAACTCGACGAGTCGCCGTGGAGATCGGCGCAAAGGCAGAAGCCTTCAGGATAGAATTGCTACCATATCGCTGTCGTTCCTTGCGTTCTCGTTCTCCGTCCTTGCGCACTCCCCGAGCAATTCCTCGTATGAGTCGATGATCCCTCGCATCGTGTCTTGCGCATCGCTGAACTCACTTGGCTCGAGGCCACACGCGATGAATTGATCGAAATAAGCCTTACGGTAGGACAGCTTGAGAAATCTGATGTACTGGCGCACGAACACCTGCCCGGGATTGGAGAAGAGAGAGAGAGAGAGAGGAGGGAGGAGGGAGCAGGAAAGAGAAGAGAAAGGAGAAAGGAGGGAGGAGCGTAGACAGGGAAGAGGAGGCGGAACATGATGAAGAGGGACGAGGAGGGAGAAGAGGAGACAGGGAAGAGGAGGAAGACCGGGAGGGAGGAGGGGGGAGGAGTGCGGAGGGGAGCGGGGAGGAAGGAGGCCCCACGGCATGGAGGGCGGGCCTGTCCGGGACCAGCCCGGGCGGCCTGCCAGGGCGCTCCAGCCCCCTTGGGAGCACGCCCGGACGGCACGGGGCCGCGGCCGAGGACCCTCGCAGCCCCCAGCGGGCCCGGGGCCTGTGCCCTCGGTGCCGAGGGGCCGCCGAGGACCCTCGCCTGCCCCGAGGAGCTGAGGGCCTCGGCGCCGCTGGCAGGCCGCGGCGCAACGAGCCGGGGGTCTACTGACCCGGGCCAGTCCCAGCCCGGGTCGGTCAGGCCTCGCAGGATCCCGCACGATCCTGCAGGATCCTGCGGGATCCTGCGCCCGAGCCCAGGTCAGTGCACCCCTGGCTCTGCAGGATCCTGCAAGATCCGGCGCTCTGACTGACCCCCGGTTGAGCCATTTTGGCTGCGCTTACTTGCTGGTCGCCACCAGGATTTCCAACGCCACCAGGTTTGAGTATCGGTTCTGGCTCTCCTTCTGAGTGGTTGCCCGCTCGCGCGCTTCGCTTGCCTTTCTTTTCCTGCTGCCTAGTCGCGGCCCGACTAGTGTTCGGACGGCTTTCGACCCGCCTCGCGAGCCTGTTGACCAAAACTGACCCCCGGTTGCAGCGACCCCCGTCTCGTGAGCTCCGAACGAGGCTCACGAGAGGCACGCCGGCGGAGCGCGCCGCCCGGCGCTCTGACTGACCCCCCGTTGCAGCGACCCCCGTCTCGTGAGCCCCGAACTAGGGGGCCACATGTGAACCCTACCCCTACCCCCCACGATTTCCGAGGGGGAGGGTGGGGTTCACTTCGCTCGGGAACTCCCGAACGAGGTGAACCCCACCCTCCCCCTCGGAAATCGTGGGGGGTAGGGGTCGGCTTCACATGTGGCCCCCTACGAACGAGGCTCACGAGAGGCGCCCCGGCGGAGCGCGCCGCGGAGCCGAGCCTGGGGTGAGCCAGGCGCGCCTGGGCGGAGGCGGCGCGAGCTCGACGGGCGGGCCCTGCACGCTTGCAGGAGTGGTCTCGGACGTCGTGGGCGACCGGGCGACCGTGCACCGCTCTCCCCTCCCTCCTCCTCGCTCCCTCCCCTCCTCCTCCTCCTCCCTCCTCCTCCTCCTCCTCCTCCTCCTCCTCCTCCTCCTCCTCCTCCTCCTCCTCCTCCTCCCCTCCTCCTCCTCCTCTCCTCCTCCTCCTCCTCCTCCTCCTCCTCATCATCATCATCAGCACAGCAGCAGCAGCAGCAGCATCATCATCATCATCATCATCATCATCATCATCATCATCATCATCATCATCATCATCATCATCATCATCATCATCATCATCATCATCATCATCATCATCATCATCATCATCATCGTCATCATCATCATCATCGTCATCGTCATCATCATCATCAGCATCAGCATCAGCATCAGCATCATCATCATCATCATCGTCGTCGTCATCATCATCATCATCGCATCATCATCATCATCATCATCAATCATCATCGTCATCATCATCATCATCGTCATCGTCATCGTCATCATCAGCATCAGCATCAGCATCATCGTCATCATCATCATCATCGTCGTCGTCATCATCATCAGCATCATCATCATCAGCATCAGCATCATCATCAGCATCAGCATCAGCATCAGCATCATCATCATCTCACTCCTCCTCCTCCTCCTCCTCCTCCTCCTCCTCCTCCTCCTCCTCCTCCTCCTCCTCCTCCTCCTCCTCCCTCTCCCTCTCCACCTCCTCCTCCTCCGCGTCCTCCTCCGCCTCCTCCTCCTCCTCATTTTCCTCCTTCTCCTCCTTCTCCCCCTCCCCATGCCGAAGGCTGCCGCAGCCCCTGGGGCGGGTGTTGGAAAGGACGCATGGGGCGCTGATAAGGGCGTGCACCGCACGGCGCACGCCCGAAGAGCACCTTTTCAACGCCCCAGGGGTAGGCAGTTGGGGCGACACCAACAAACGTGGTTACTTGTGCGGCCACGGGCGGAGGGGGGGGGCAACAGGGTCGGGGGCTACGGACCACTGCACAGCAAGTTCGTAGTAGCCCCCGGCCCGCTGATTCGACTGGATCAGCTTCTCAAAGCCGCGTTCGCTGCAAATTTGTTGTGTTACAATGTTTTGGGTCGGGGGCTACGGACCGCTGTACAGCAAGTTCGCAATTAGCCCCCGGCCCGCTGATTCGACTGGATCAACTCGCTAGCAGTCCCGCGCGCAGCCGGCCAAGGAGGGGGATCTGTGGGTAGGTTGTCGTGTCGTCGTGAGGGCTCACCCCCTTCGGGGTGGGCCTCTTCTTGGTCCTGTATATGGTGGTGTATGCGCGCGCATGTCGTGCACGAGCCGCGGCATAAGCATTGCATGTCAGCGCGCAGCATTGTAGCAGCGCGCAGCAGCTGGGGAGGGACACGTGTAACACCCATTTCGTATCATCTAGGACCGGTGGTGTCACGGTTTCCGCCCTCGTGCTCCAGAAGGGGGGGCACGATTTGTCCGCCGGCTTTGGGTGTCAAGGCACACCCCCAGGACTGGGGGGGGGGTCCGTGGGCAGCAGTGGATAACAGTGGACAGCGTGCGGGGCAGAGCAGCATGCAATGTTCGGGAGGGGGGGTGTCCTGTGGAGGGCTTCTTGGACTTGAGAGCCAGCGGCCGACCGGCCGGAAGATGCAGCCACCAGCCGGTCGGCGCGGCCGCCTCCGTTACAACAGGTGGTTTATGATTTGATGACCTTCCTCTTGTTGCTTTTCCTCCTTCTCTTCTTCCTCCTCCTCAGCTTCTGCCGGACGCTGCAATTCAGCAGGCGGCTCTTCCTTCCTCCCTGCTGCTGGCGTTCCGCGGGGACTCCCCTGGCGTGTTGCTGTCTGCCAGTTGGTCGATTGGGTTGGCGAAGCTGGATGGGCACCGGGCGGGAAAGGTGCACCGCTGCCTGGCACCGGGCGGTGCCCCTCCCAGGAGCGTGCTGCATGGCAGGGAGGCGCCGGGAAGGCGTGCTGCTTTCTCCCATGTCTGTACCCCGCGCCCCTATGACGCCTTCTGCTGGCCTGGGTGGTGCATCCAGGTCGCAGAGGGGGATAGGGGGCGGGAGGGTTCTTCTGTCTTTCCTGGAACAGCGATCGCCTTCAGCGCCGTGTCACGTGTGCCGTGTGCTCTCGCTGGCGGCCCCTGGTCGTCTCTGCGTCGCTGGGCGGGTGCAGGTGGCAGGATGCACTCAGTGGGCTGCCGGCGCTCCTCGTCGCCGCGCGTGCTTTCGTGTGCTGACGTAGGGAGGACAACTCCGCAACATAGGGGTGGACGTAGAGCGCCCGCCGCAGCACATGCTAGGCTAACAATTCCACTAAGTGGGGTAGCAGATTCGGCATCAACAGTCCCACTGAGTGGGATAGCAGCTTTGGGCTGAGAGCTGTCCCATGTATAGCCCCAAATAACTCCCAATAGGGGGCCAGGAAACCCACAGAGGAGACCAGGGATCCCTGGCCAACCGACCAGGTAGCCTCTGGAGGCCGCCCTCGCGCCCCCATAGTGGGGGACCCCCCTTGCCAACATAGGCTGCAGTAGAGGTTTCGGCGTTGAGCCCAATCTTGTGACCCCCCTGGAGTTGCGGGCAGATGCCACCGCAGCATTTGGGAGAGGCAGCATTGCACGAACCGGCTCATGCATAGTTAGTGTGTATGCATTTGTTGGTTCATGATCTCTCTGTCTCTCTTTCTCTCTCTCTCTCTCTCTCTTTCTTTCTTTCTTTCTTTCTTTCTCTCTCTCTCTCTCTCTCCACTCCCCCTGTGGCTCTTAACGCCGCCGATAGTATCCTCCTTTCTTTGTCCGCACGCCCGAGGGGTCGCAGACAACTCAGGTAGTCAACTCTTTTCTCCGCACGCGCTACCCTCACCTTGGCATGCGTTGGCATGAATTGGCATGCATTGGCATGAATTGGCATGCATCGGCATGCATTGGCATGCATTGGCATGTGTTGGCATGCATTGGTATGCATTGGTATTCATTGGCATGCAGTGGCATGCGTTGGCATGCGTTGGCATGCGTTGGCATGCATTGACATGCGGTGGCATGCATTTGCATGCGTTGGCATATTATGGCGTCCGTTGGCGTGCACTGGCATGCATAGGCATGCGCTGGCATGCATTGGCACGAGTTGGCAGACATTGGCATGCATTGGCATGCATTGGCATGCAGTGGCATGCGTTGGCGTGCGTTTGCGCGCATTGGAATGCATTGGCATGCTGTGGCATGCAGTGACATGCGGTGGCATGCATTTGCATGCGTTGGCATGCGTTGGCATGCACTTTCATGCGTTGGCATGCGTTGGCGTGCTATGGCACGCGTTGGCATTCATTGGTATGCGTTGACATGCATTGGCATGCCTTGGCATGCATTGGCATATTATGGCGTGCGTTGGCATGCATTGGCATGCATTGATGTCGGGCTTTCCCAACGGGTGGCTCTCGGCCGTGCCTGGAGAGAACACCAGTGAATTGGGCAGCTTACCGGTGCACTGAGGCTGTTTTGGCCGTACCTGGAGCTTAAATTCAGCGGCAGGGAGGCGCGCGGACTCATTAGGGGTCCGATTGCTCCCCTGAGGGGAACCGCTGGGCAGTGCACGGCTACAGATTCAGTATGTGTGCGGACCAATGCGGAGGCAAGTTCGCTTCCCCGACTTGCGATGCCACTCTGTAGGAGCCCGGATGTGACCAGATCACCAGAAGGCATAGGGTGAGGAGGGGGCGGTGGACAGAGAAGGCGATAGAGAGGTGGAGTATCGACCGGTGCTCCTCACTGAGCACCTCAATATCAATGCTGTCCTCCGCCCCCCGCTTCAGGCCGCGTGGCAGGTTTCTCGCATCGGCCAGACCCCGCTCCCCTAGGGGCTGAGGTGTGTGAGCCCGACCCACGGCCTAAGGGTACATCCGTGACAATCCTCCTTCTCCCCCTCCTCGTTTTCCTCCTCCTCCTCGTCTTCCTCCTCCTCCCTCATCCTCCTCGTCTCCCTCCTCCTTTTCCTCCTCCTCCTCATATCATCATCAGCACCAGCATCATCACCACCATCAACATCAGAATTAACAACGTCATCGTCATCAGCATTAGCATCATCATCATCAGCATCACCAGCATCATCATCATCATCATCATCATCATCATCATCATCATCATCATCAGTATCATTACCATCATCAGCAGCATCATGATCATCAGTATCAGCATCATCATCACCATGATCAGCAATATCATTAGCAGCAGCTGCATCATCGTCATGTGCAACATCATCAGCATCATCACCATCATCAGCATCATCATCAGCATCAGCATCCTCCTCATCATCATGATCAACAACAGCACAGCATCATCACCATGAGCATCACCACCATCATCATCATCATCCTTCTCTTCCTCACTCGCATCAGCCGCAGCATCATCATCATCAACGTCGCCATCACCAACACCATCACCATCACCATCGCCATCACCATCACCATCAACAACATCATCATCAGCATCAACATCAACAACGTCATCACCATCAGCAGCAACACCATCATCATCCACCTCCTCTCCCTCCCCTCTGTCCTCCCCGGTTCCCTCCTCGTCTCCCTCCTCCTCCTCCTCGTCCTCATCCTCCCTCTCCGCATCCTCCTCCTCTCCCTCCTGGTCCTCCTCCTCCTCCTCCTCATTATTCTCCTCGTCTCCCCGCAAGCAATTTCGGGCACGAGATGTTTCAGGTGATCTCACGTGCCTGCCTCTGCACTTCCACGCAGTGCTTGAAGGATTTTGGCCTGGAGCTTGCCAAACCCCCAGACCACCGACTGAGAGGGGCCCCTCCCGTCCATTCCTCTCGCCATGGCGCCAGGCAAAGACTTGCGGACCCGATGCGCCGCATGCCGCAAGTGTGAATGGAACTCGGTCGTTGTGTTGAATAAGATGACGTGTGCCCATTGCCAGAAGACCATCACCCTGTTCAAGCCCAAGAACAAGGTGACATTCTCCCTTTTTCCCCCTCCACAGCGCGCGCGAAAGCCCCAACTCCATGAACAACCACGCAAGCGAGCACCCCATTGAACACCAGTGGCACCTGTGACCCTTCATCGCGGGCGATAAATCACTGAAAAAAACAAAGAGCAAGGTGACCTTCTCCGAGGGTGGTGGCGACGACTTCCAGGACCGCCGGGACGGAGAGCTGTGCCAGGACACCCGGCCCACCGGCATCCTGCAGTCTCGCCGTGTATCGCCTGGGACCGCAAGAGTGGCCAAGGCAGTGGCATGGCCGACGGCGGCGGCACCAACCTGTTGCTCCAGGCACTTGAAGCCACGCAAGACCCGACCCTCCAGGCCACTCTCACTGCGCAGATCTCGCGGTCCGGGAGTGAAGCGGAGGCAGCCAGTTCGAGTCTTTCCAGTCGAGGCAATGAAGAAAGCAGATGGAGCTTTTCGGAACTTGAACCACATGCATGAGCAATCAGTGCAATCTGTCCTACGGTTCCGCTCAAATCTGGCAGCAGCGGGGACCAAAGAACAGAACCTCGCCTTCACGCTGGCCGAAGCTGAGCAGGCGAAGAAGGCGGCGGCGCTGGTCCTGTCCAAGGCAGAGGGCCTTGACAGCACCGCCGACAAGGAGCCTGCCGACGGGGCCCCGAAGCTCTTCGGGCTGGAGTGGGACAAGTAGTTTTTTGACCAGGTAGCCGACGCGGAGCCCACCCCAGACGAGGAGAAAGCCATCAAGGCGCTGAAGGATGAGCAGCAGGTCAAGAGCCACTTCGAGGGCAAAGAGAAGCATATCAGCGACTGGATCACACGCGCGAAGGACCTCAAGGCCAAGTGGGCCGAGAGGTTGGCCAAGAAGCGCAAGCAGGACTCGGCTGAGGCGGTGGCGGGGGCCCCTGCTGGATCAGCAAGGCAATCCTCAGGGGTGGCAGGTTCGACCGAGGGCACGGGCAAGTCCGCGCCCCTCCCCCCGGAGGCACAGCCGCCGACGTCGAGGCCACCGAGCAGAAGGCCGAGGAGGAGAAGCAGCTGCAGACGGACGCGGCCCGCCTGGCCGAGGAGAAAGTTTTGCCGCCGCCGTCGCCAAGTCCAAGTCGAAGGGCGAGAGCGATGCGGCAGTCGGCTCCGCTTGAGAGACGGCACGGCCTCTTCCTCCTGGTTCGGATTTTGTTGCTCCCATCGTACTTAAGGACCACATTCCAGAAATAAATTCGAGCACCCGGAAAAGTGTCGAAAGAGTGTCGAAATACTGTCAAAGCAGTGCCGAAGCAGTGGCTCCCAGGGCCCGGCACGTGAACACCCTCAAGTTTTGGGGTACTCTTTCTGGCGCTCGAAATTATTTCTGGTGGTCAAAGCTAAAATAGGTTGGAACATCACAAGGTTAGGAGCAGCTTCCTGCTGAAGAGGAGGAGGAGGAGGAGGAGGCAGCTGTGACATCCATGTTCTACGCCAGTGCCACGGCTCTTACAGATAAGGTGTGGAAATGTGCGCAAACTAGTCCACAACGCTACCAAATGCGGAGACCCGCAGAGACTCACTGTCATGATGAGTCGGAGCTACGGAGAGTGGGATAAGTCAGCGAGGGCCGCCAAGCTACGATTCGTTCACAATCCAGCACGAAGGGCGGGACGCGCGACTACAGATGAAGGTGAAGTACGATCGAAGGAAGGAGGAGAGTTATTCATGAGCCAGTTCCACCTACAGGCTCATAAGCTCCACGAGGCGACTGTAGCAGCAGGGCATCTCTCATAGCCCAACCAGACGTCCCTGGACGGACTCGTGGCGACGGCGGTACACATGTCTGGGCATTCGCTCATCATTGTTACCATCTATGCGCTGCCATCGCTGGGGATGAAGAGAGCCAACAGACAACGCTTTCAGAAGATTGGTGGCTTGTTGGCTGCTGCACGACTCCCATGGATTTTCATCGGTGGGTTCAGCATGACGCCAGAAGTCTTCTCCGCGTCGAGATTTGCCCAGCAGCTTGGAAGCAGCGCTCGCACAGCTGAAGGCAACACTGGCACATGTGCTCAGAAGGAAAAGTGAGAAGGCTACGCTCGTTGACCATTGTGCATGCTATCCAGTGGCGACCCCACACGTACGCAGTGCGTCCATTGTCAAAGATGTGCCCTGGAAGCCCCACGTAGGTCTCAAGACCGGGGCTCCCGAGCCACCTCCTCATCCTCCTCCCTCCTCCTCCTCCTCCTCCTCCTCCTCCTCCTCCTCCTCCTCCTCCTCCTCCTCCTCTTCCTCCCTCCTCCCTCCTATTCCTTCTCTTCATCCTTCTCCTCCTCTTCCTGCTCCTCCTCCTCCTCCTCCTCCTCCTCCTCCTCCTCCTCCTCCTCCTCCTCCTCCTCCCTCCCCCCCTCCCCCCCCAAAGCTGGATCTTAGCAACTCGAGGTTCCAACTTTTGACTCGGGTGCCCGAAGCTCCCCACACGGAGCCCCCCCCCGCACCCGAGGCCACGCCGGGAGCCCACCCCGAGGCTCAGAAAGCAGCACTGCGAAAGCCCGCCAGGATGTCGACAGGCTTTCGCCCGCACAAGCTGGAGCCGCTAGGTTTCTCGAACTGTCTGGGGACTGTGTTCAGTCAAGCAAGTGTCAACAGGGAGAAGCGGGGGCCACGCGGGCCGCGCCCACCCAGCCCGACCCTGAGTATGAGTTTGATTTGGAAGACTGCCTAGACGAGCCAGATCCGTGGGCCGATGAAAGTTGTTTCGTGCTTGCCAACGCTCGGGGCCAACAGGTGTGCCCTAACCCTCCTTCCTCCTCTCCTCCCGCGGAGCTTGAGCTCGACGAGAGTCGGGGTGGCCACGGCGGTGCTGACGCGACGCCTCCCTCTGCATTGTGCAGTTCGGTGTCTGGCAGCCCTCCCCCCTATCCAGCAATTCGCCAGCCCCCCCTCTGCAGGGTGCAATTCGGTGCAATTCTCAGCATCAGCATCAGCATCACCATCAGCATCATAGTAGTAATAATAATAATAATCATAATAATCCGCATCATCATCATCATCGTCATCATCATCATCATCATCATCATCATCATCATCAACAACATAATAATAATAGTAATAATAATAGTAATAATAATAGTAATAATAATAATGCTAATACTAATAGTAATAATAATCATCATCATCATCACCACCATCACCATCAACACCATCATCACTAGTATCACAAGCACCATCATCATCATCATCGTTATTACCACTGGCAACATCGTCATCATCAGCAGCAGCATCATCAGCATCATCGTCATCATCCTCAGCATCATCAGTATCATTACCATCGTCGTCAACATCATCATCATCACCATCACCATCGTCATCATCAGCATGAACATCGTCATCATCATCAGCAGCATCATCATCGTCATCCTCGTCACCACCATCATCAATTCCATCATCATCATCACCACCATCATCACCACCACCAGCATCATCATCCTCATCACCCTCATCCTCGTTATCATCATCGCCATCGTCGTCCTCAATAGCATCATCCCCGTCATCACCAACATCACCATCAACAACATCAGAACCATCATCATCCTCATCATCATCACCGTCATTATCAGCAGCAGCAGCATCACCAACAGCAGCATCAGCAGCAGCAGTATCATCATCAACAACAGCATCAGCATAGTCATCACCATCACCACCATCAGCATCATCAGGCTATCCCTCCTCCTCATCCTCCTCTCCCATTCCTTTTTTCCGTATGACCTCGTCAACCCAACGGACCAAGGGCGTGCTAAGGTCTCCGGTAACTGGTTAACAAAATAATTTCTAATTCGCGCGCGCGCGGCCGCCACTGAGGGCCCCCGGACCAAAAGAATCCCCGGCAAGGTCCCAGCGAGGTCCCGGCCAGGTCCCAGCAGGCTCCCAAGAGCGCTCCAGGAGCGCTTCAAATGGCCTCCAAGAGCGATCCAAGACGCCAGAGATGGCCTCCAGACAGCCTGAAGCGCCTTCAAGACGCCCCAAGAGGCCTCCAACAGACCACCCAAGAGGGCCCACAGAGGCAGAATTTTTGAATTCCCATTCAGTTTTGAAGGTTTTGTGCGTTTTCGCCTCTTCGGCTTGCTGGCGCTCCAAGACGGCCCAAGAGGCTCCCAGGATCGCCCCAACACGGCCCAAAAGGCCTGCCAGAGCGCCCAAAACGGTCCCAGAAGGCCCCAAGACAGCCCCAGAGGCCTCCAAGATGGCCGAAGAGGCTCCCAAGACGGCTCCAACAGCGGGCCCAGACGCGGGACTCAAGCGGACATTTCGAGCTCCAGGCGCAGATAGGTCCCCTGGAGGCCACAAGAGGCCCCCAAGAAAGCTTTTCTTTTACTCCCCCAATACCTGCTGCGGATCCCGCCAACAGGCTCGTCCTCAGGCCTTCTCGAAGGCCTCCCAGATCTTCAGCTCCTTCACCGCCCAGTGCTTACCCACGACGCACTGGCAACTGTGGTTCAGCAGCCGAGAGTTTTCCAATTTGCGGGTGCTTTCCCGCCATGATCCTGTCTCTCTTCTTGCGCTTGGCGTCGCCCTTAGAGCTGATGCCCCGCGACGCCAAGGGCCCTGGGCAGGCCGCCCCAAGCCCCGCTGTTCTTCTTGCCGAGTGTGCCCCACATACCACGCACACCACGTAAGGACCATGTACTTCGACACGATGCTCCCGCATCTGCGCATCGCCTCCTGGGTACGTTGCTGCTGGTTCCCGTCGTTGCTGGTCACCTCTTCTGCCGGTGCCACCGCCGCCATGGCCACGCTGGCCTCCAGCGAACTCGCGGAACCCGTAGCGCTCGCCCCCGTTGATCTCCACGGCGGCGGCCGGCACTCTGACTCCCACAGCTTCCTGCGCATCCGCTTGGTGGCCGCCCTCCGCCCACATCGCAAGCATACCATCCAGCCGCTGACCTGCTGCACCTCATGCCTCGTGAGCGCAGTCTGTGGCTTCGCCAGCTTGTGCAGCGGTCGCCCCCGTTCTCGCTTCGGCAAATCGGGCCATTCTCCTGCCATCTGCTGATGCCACCAGCCAATATTCTGCACTGCCCAGCGCACTCTGCGCGCCTGGTCTTCTATCGTCTGGTGCTTCCCGTAGTGCGCATCCAGCTCCGCTCCTGCCTTTGCCAACAAGTCTACCTCAGCGCTGCCCTTCGCGATCTTCCTCTCGCTTGCCTCAAGCAATTCGACCCTCGCCTTGGACCTGTGCGCCTTCACATGGTATACCTCGTCGACGTGTAGGTCCACATCGCGGATATTGTGCCATATTCTCTTCCAGGCATCCGCATGTGGCCTCTTCCAGCTGAGGCGCCAACGCTCGCCCTTCTGCTGGCCTTATATGATGCCCTCGTGGTCCATGTAGAGCCTGCCGTTGCCCAACTTATGCTCCAGCGCCCTGTAGAAGGCCCACATCTCCGCGCGTTTAACCTTCTTTTGTACTGGTAGCGTGCACGGCAGTGGCCCCCACATCTGGTACTTCGGCTTGCCGTCCTCGTTAATCGACATGGCCCCCCAGACCGTCTGCGCCCATTCACTGTGCCCGAGCTTGGACCCGTCGCACACGATGTCACCCTCGAAGTAGTCCCCGTCCCC
>CAUYUJ010014144.1:141484-146484 GCA_963575745.1 Prorocentrum cordatum
GGCCTCCTCCCGCGCCCAACCTGCGATTCCGCGTCCGGGACTGCCCCCGCGACCAAGCTGTGCGATCGCCAGCGTGGCGGCCAGGGCGTCTTCGCACCCCGCACCCCGCGACGCGCGATCGTCCTCGCGCCCACTGCGAGGCCACCCTGGCGAAGAGCAGCCCTGCGCCCTGGGCCGCGACGTGCGGGTTGACTTTCCGCGGCCCTCCGGGTGGCGCGGGGGCCCCCCTGTCTCTGCTCTGGAGCCCCGGCGAGTATAAGGCGGCGCGGGGATGTCGGGCCCCTCGAGCCTGGGGCTCGGGCGATAAGGAGAGGGGGGCAGGGCGATCAGGCCCTTCGCTGCAGCAGCTCTCGCCCCTCCCTCTCCTGAGTCGTCGATGGGTCAGTCGCGCTCGGGCGCGGCCGGCGCCCGCGCGAGCTGGTATGCTGTTGGTCGGTCGGTGTGCTCTGGTATGCGTGAGCCTTGATACGCAGTCGGCGACTCCAAATGGTATGGTTTGCGAAGGGTGTGGCTTGCAACCGGCACCCTGGGGAGCATCCTGGGGGGCACCCTCGAGGGCGCGCGGGGGCCTCGATAGAATCCTCCCGCGCCCCGAGGAGGCCCGGCGAGGACAGCGTCGTGCCCCCCAGGCCCCAACGGTGCCGATCGCAAATCACACCCAGGCGTGGACCATTTCCTCTGTAGTCGCCGGAGGCACTTCCTGGAGTGCCACGGCCTTCGGGGTTGGGCTCGTAACGACCTTCGCTGGGGCGGCTCTGGGGGCCCAGGCCGCCTGCCGGCACTCGGTGGATCGAGACCCACTCGCGCATCCATCCGAATGGCCATTGGGGCAGGAGGGGCAGGTGGTAGCGACGAAACAGACCGTTCCTGATTGTGCTGGAGGAGGAGGACGACGACTGACGACGAACGAGGAGAAGGAGGAAGTAGGAGAAAAAAGGAGGATAGGATGAGGAGGAGGAGGAGGAGGAGGAGGAGGAGGAGGAGGAGGGGGAAGAAGAGGAGGACGAGGAGGAGGAGGAGGAGGAGGAGGAGAAGGAGGAGGAGGAGTAGAAGGAGGAAGACAAGGAGAAAGACGAGGGGGAGGACGAGAAGGACGACGAGCAGGAGGAGTAAAGGGAGGAGGAGGAGGAGAGGAGGAGGAAGAACAAGGGCACAAATGGCAGCCAGCAGCAAAATAGCCCCACGAGCTGCTCCTCCTAATTCTCCTCCTCCTCCTCCTCGTCATTCCTCCATTCCTTTTCCTCATAAAATAAAATTCCCCCTGTCGCACCCCGAGGCCAGCTTTTAGGGCGGGCCGGGCGTTTCGCCTGAGACCTTCTCAATCTTTATGACCGTGAAGATTCAACTATGGCAACCGTACCGCATAGACCACCTTTCGGGTGATAAGGAGGCGAGGGGGGGGGACCACCGTCGCACTCGATCGATCTCACTATCGATCTCGCTATCGATCTCATTATCGATCTTATTCGATCAATATCACAATCGATCTGGCTATCGATCTCACACTCAATCTCACTAACGATCTCACTATCGATATCACAATCGGTCCCACAATAGATCTCACAATCGATCTGGCTATCGATCTCACGATCGATCTCACATTCGGTCTCACGATCGATCTCACTACCGATATCACTATCGATCTCGTTCGATCGATCTCACAATCGATCTCACAATCGATCTCGCATTCGGTCTCACTATCGATCTCACTATCGATATCACAATCGATCTCACAATCGATCTCACAATCGATCTGACTATCGATCTCACTATCGAACTCACTATCGAAGTCATGATCGACCTCTCGTTCGATCTCACTATCGATCTCACTATCGATATCACAATCAATATCACAATCGATCTCACATTCGGTCTCACTATCGATCTCACTATCGAACTCACTATCGATCTCACTATCGATCTCACATTGGGTCTCACTATCGACCTCACTATCGATCTCACAATCGATCTCACAATCGATCTCACATTCGGTCTCACTACCGAACTCACCATCATCACCACCATCATCATCACCATCATCATCATCGTTGTCAACATCATCATCATCATCGTCATCATCATCATCATCATCATCATCATCATCATCATCATCATCATCATCATCATCATCATCACCGACGGGACACCGACGGGACACCGGCGGGACACCGCGGGCCCCCGGCCGCCCGGAAGGGAGACATTTCGTCCGGCCGCGCCTCGGCCACACGGGACACCAGCGGGACACCGGCGGGACACCGCGGGCCCCCGGCCGCCCGGAAGGGAGACATTTGGTCTGGCCGCGCCTCAGCCACAGGAGACTTTCTTCTCACGCAGCTTCGCCTCGCCCGCACGCACGGCACGCACGAACACAAAACCGAAATCGATTTCCCGGTAGGGGGGCTCTCTGTTCCACTTCGATCTCACCCCCTCACCTCCGATTACAGATGGAGGACGGGTGGTTTTCAACATGTGGTTGTCCCTAGCGCCGCACGCATTCGTCTTAAACCAATGCAAGAGTTTCACGGATTGACTGGTTTCAAACATGTGGCTCTCGCCTTCGCGCCGCGCACATTCGTTTTGAAATTCTGCGGGAGATTTAACGGATTGAGGGAGGTTCCTTTTCAACATGTGGCTCTCGCCTTAGCGACGCGGAGGGTGCAATAGTTACGTTGATCTGCGGCGTTGAAGTCCCAGGAATGGCGTTCGGGGCAAAATTCAGGATCGTCACGGCGCAAGAGTCAGGTTGACCCGTGGCGTTGGAATCCCGAGAACCATGTTTTAGTCTGCTTCAGGGTCTTCACACGGTTGTCTTCCGACGAGGTAGTTCTCTCAGTAGAAATGAACCCTTGTAGGGGCCTGTAAAGAGGGAATGACTATTCCAACATCACTGATGACTCTTGGGCTTACACTGGTCGTCGTCGTCCTCCACCTCCTCCTCCTCCTCGCCTCCTCTTCGAATCCTCATCGAATCCTCCTCGAATCTCGTCTCCTCCTCGTCTCCTTCTCGTCGTCCTCCTTCTCCTCCTCCGCCTCCTCCTGCTCCTCCTCGCATCCTCCGTGACACCGCCTGCGTCGTACTGAAAAGGCGTCGGTGGGCAAGCGCGCGGTGGCGCCGACACATGTTCTGAGGATCCTCGACATAGACACTCGCTGCGAGAAGGTGCAACGTCGCAGAAAATCAGGCTCAGAATCCTGGACCCAACGCCTCTCCGCCAATTTCCGAAGCGGGCCGAGCTGTGAAGGTCCCGGGACCCGAAGCTGGGCGAACACGCCAGGTCATCTATAAGAGAAGAGCCTTTAATCCTAATGCACACAATTAAGACGGGACAGGGATAATCACTCTGGATGCTTTGGTCTGATACATCTGCAGTCCCAAATGTACTGGGCCTCTTCACTCGGGTCCGCTCCCAGAGGGGTCAGGGCTCTAACGACCAGGGGAATCACGTAACAAAAACGGGGTCGTCTGCGCCGACACTGGCGCACAAGGTTCCCGCGTGAGATCCCGCACGAGCGCTCTCGTCTCCAATGTAGCGTCCCGCGCTGGCGGCCCGCTACATCATCTCGCGTTAGACCCCTGTATGTTTGTCGCTCACCTGTCAGTAAGGTCCTGCTCCTGCAGGTCCATGTCAAGCATCGCTTCCCATCGCGTGTCAGCAGCTCCTCCTCCTCCTCCTCCTCCTCCTCCTCCTCCTCCTCCTCCCCCTCCTCCTCATCATCATCATCATCATCCTCATCCTCATCCTCATCCTCATCCTCGTCCTCATCCTCATCCTCATCCTCATCCTCACCACCACCATCATCATCATCACCATCATCAGCATCATCATCATCAGCATGAGCAACATCATCATCATCATCATCATCATCATCATCATCATCATCATCATCATTGTCAGCATCATCATCACCACCACCACCACCATCAGCAGCAGCAGCAGCCGCCGCCGCCGCCGCCGCCGCCGCCGCCGCCGCATCATCATCATCATCATCATCATCATCATCATCATCATCAGCATCATCATCATCATCATCATCATCATCATCATCACCATCATCATCATCCTCCTCATCATCAGCATCATCATCATCATCGTTATCATCATCATCCTCATCATCATCATCAGTATCATCATCATCATAATCATCATCATCAACACCACCACCACCATCATTATCATCATCATCATCCTCATCCTCATCCTCATCCTCATCCTCAACATCGGCATCATCATCATCAGCATCATCATCATCATCATCATCATCATCATCCCTTTACTCCTCCTCCTGCAACTCCTCCTCCTCCTCCACCCCCTCCTCCTCCTCCGCCTCCTCCTCCTTCTCCTTGCCCTCCTCCTCCTCCATCTCCTCGTAGTCTCCTCCTCGCCTCCTCCTCCTCGTCCTCCTCCTCGTCTCCTTCTCCTCGCCTCGTCTCCTCCTCGTCTCCTCCTCGTCACCTCCTCGTCTCCTCCTCGACTCCTCGTCCCCTCCTCCTCCTCCTCGCCTCGTCCTCCTCCTTCGCCTCCTCCGCCTCCTCCTTCTCCTCCTCTTCCTCCTCTTCCTCCTCCTCCTCCTTTTGCTCCCCATCCTCCTCCTTCTCCTCCTCATCCTCGTCCTTCTCCTCATCCGATCCTCTTCCTCCTCCTCCTCCTCCTCCTCCTCCTCCTCCTCCTCCTCCTCAAGCGGCGCGGATGGGCTGCGGCAAGCGGCTGTGCCCATTTCTGCGCCGTAACCCGCGAAAGGGCCTGGGCCTGCCTCCAGCCCGCCGGCCTACCACCCCGTAGCGCCGCACGCAGGCCGACCCAGCGCGCCTTCGGGGGGTGGGTCGCCATCGCCGTCGACGTCGTCGTCCCTCCCCCGCCCTTGGAGAGAAGATGCCCGGTACCTCTGCTCGTCCTGGAGAAACGTCGTCGCCACGAATGGATCCCCTCGGAACTTCCACGAAAAGCGTACCCCGGACAAAAGCGAAGAAGAAAGGTACCGGTGCCTCTAGGTTACACCAT
>CAUYUJ010014144.1:156484-241484 GCA_963575745.1 Prorocentrum cordatum
GACCCCTTCCCCAGAGGAGGAGGAGGAGGAAGAGGAGGAGGAGGAGGAGAAGGAGAAGGAAAAGGAGAAGGCGGAGGAGGAGGAGGAGGAGGGAGAAGGAGGAGGGGGAGGAGGAGGAGGAACTGGAACTGGAACTGGACAAACGCGAAGAGTTACAACAAAGAGCCTACTCCTTGGGCTTGAGGCCCCTGGGCAGGCGATCGAGAATATCCCGCCTCTTGGGCGTGAGATTGGCCGCGGTACAAACTTTGCCGAGGTCCCGAATCTGCTCGGCACCGAAACGGGAACAAACACGACAAAACCACATGTCACTACACGTGTGAAAATACATATGATGTGATGTGTGCGCGAAAGAGCCACCAATGTGCACAGCTCCTGACCCTGGGGCCGCCATGAACAAGCCCCCACCGACGGCCTGTGGCGGACAGCACGGCGCGTCGAGCCATGCCGTCCGAGTAGCACGGCTGGCCGTCGAGAAGCACCGTGTGCACCTCCTACCCTTGTTGTCGATCTGGTGAGACGATCCAAACAGGGCAAGAGCGGCTGGTGACGGCGGTGGCCGCGGCGGGGGGGGGGGGAGGGGGGGGGGCAGCAGCAGCAGCAGCAGCCTGGGAAGAAGACGAAGGATCAGCTCTCTTGTTCGTCACCGCCACGGTGTCCAAGGTAGCTCTTTTTAGTCGCTTTCTCACCAAACTGGCCTTGCCCTCTACCTCCAACACCCGAGCCCGTACATTTTGCGGCAAACGGATCTGGCGAGCACACTCCCCAGCAATCTCATCCACAACGGTGTTCCCGATGCCCTTCAAGGAAGGAAGACGACGCCGAAGGACTTCCTCGGGGCCGACATGAGACGGGGTCCACAGCACGACAATCTCATGAAAGGGTCGATATTGGTATTTAAGAATCTTGCCGGTAGATCTCCAGACCGACGCAAGCTCGCCCGAGGGATTCTGGAACTTCTGAGCCTACCACCCTTCCACCACCTCCTCGTTGGCAGCGACATAGACGATGGGGCCTATGGTATACTTGAAGGTGATCTCTAAGGTCACCAGCTCACCCCGAGGAACAGTTTGCCGCGGGCCCACCAGTGGGCCGAACATAGCCGCATTGATAACAGGAGGCGAGAAACTGCTCAAAGTGGCCAACGCAAGGCCGACCCGCCGAAACAAAGGATTTTTGGAATCGGGCCCCCCCGACGCGCCCCCGAAGACAAGGACGGGGTCGTCGCTCTGGCCGACCCCAAGACACCCTGGATACAAAACCGAAGCATTGATGCCATACGTTTGCCACTTCTCAACACTGCCGGGCGGGTCGACCTGCAGCCAACTGGAGGGAATAACCCCCCTCAACCAAAAGCAAGCGTACATCTCACTCTGCGCTACAGCTTCCGAACACAACTCATCAGAGTCAGCGTAAATGCTGCAGCCAGTGTTGCACTCGCATAACCAAGCCCTGTGGAAGCCCCCCCCCCCCCCCCCCCCGCACTTTCCTACACCTGGGAAAAAGATCATCAGTGATAAGTCCTACGTCCTTCCTTCGGGACTGCGTCCAGTACCCTCCCACGGAGATGTTAACTAACGCCTCCGCCAGTTGCCTGCCCTTCCGCACCTGCTGCAGCTCTTGCACCAGCTTGCGAAAGGAAACATGATTGGCTCCACCCTCCAGGCCAGCGCCGCAAAAGTGAGAGGCCGCCCGGCGCCAAAGCAGAGCAGCCTGATCGCGCTCGAATTCAGCAAGCAAATCGACTGTCTGACCCATCCCGACGAGCTGATCATCGTAGAACTGCCACTCACTGATCGTGCCATCCTCCGCTCTGGGAACCCCCCAAGCGTCAGGCGCACGCGGAACCCACCCAACCTGCAGCAAGTGTGCAATGGTTGCGGACATGGGTCCTCTGATATGCCTGGCGTACTCATTGGGCTGGAGACTCTGAAACTTGGTGAGAACCTGTGGCCACGCGCGCCTGATGCCAGCACGCACATGTGTTTCGTTAACCCAGGTCCTCAACCACTCACGAATACAAGAAACGGGGAGCCTGATCCCAGGATCGCAGCCAGGGGTTCTAATGTCCAACAATGCGGTTAAGCACCGCCCCCTTTTGGCCGCTCCCGAGACAGCTCCGAGACGCCTCCGAAGCCCCAAGAGTTGACTCCCAAAGACGCCGTAGACCTGCATCCCATAAGCAGAGGCCGCCTGGGGCCCTCCCAACCCCACCTTCTTGGTCACCAGGTACCGCTTCGAGGCCCAAGCGAACTTCTTAAGCTTGGCATTCTGACCGCTCCCCTTGATAACCCTCTGCCTCCGAGTAGCCCTCGCAGGGCGCCTCCCAACTCCCTGGTCGACTCCCAAGTACGCTGCTTGAAGAACAGGTTTGATCGGATTGCCTATCTTCTTAAACCTTGCTGAAACTTGCCGTGCCACGCGGTGACTGGAACAAAGCGCTGCACTTTTGCCGGCCAAGGTGAGGCCCTCAGCCTGAAAAAAAAGCCGTGTGCATCTCGAATGCTAGCCTCCAGCTCCGTGCGTACTGCGCTCTCCGAGCCGACGACCGAACCGTCGAGGTCGTCTATATATAACCGTTGACTCACATGCACATGCGCGACACACATCTTCCGCATGACGAAGAATGTAACGCACCGAGCAATCCGAGTACCGCTTCATAATCATTGTACTACGCTGCGAGTAGGCTGAAATGCTGTCGACTACGCCCCGAGCTGCGAAACCAACCTGGGCGCCAAACATGCCTGCAATTCAAGGAAGAGCAGCACAGGCGGATATCCTAATCTCAAAGCGGCAGAAATGAGACGTGGCCACTGGATGTGATCGTACAAAATCTTGATGTCAAGTATGGTCTGACCGACCGTCGCCCCCAACTGCAATGCCACCTCGGACTCCAGGACCCTATGCTTCCCTGAGTGCACTGTTGCCTGCGATAGCCGCGCCCCACGAAGAAGTAAGCGACGCCGACCACTCCCGAGCACACGGTTCACGAGCGAGACCCCAGACGCGGCACAGCATCGCGATGAGGCCTATCACTCTGTCCCCACCCGATTTCTTTGCTAACAACCTCCCCACCACCATCATAGTCTGCCACGGCCATGTCTTGCACTCCTCGATAGCGGAGTACAGCGTGCACAGCTCGGCTAATGCTTCGCCAGGCAAACGCTCGAAGTCGAGAGGAGAGAGACGATCAATTCCCATCCCAGCCTTCCCCTTCATCTTCCTCAAGGCACCCCTGACATCAGCAATGGTGAGAGGAGGGGAGGATCATATTATGCAGCTGCCTTGATGGCGCCAAAAAGGTCATCCAAACCTGCGATATCGAGCGCATCTGCGGTCCACAATTGCTGCCAATGATACACTATGGAACCTATGATGTCCTTGGGGTTAAAGACCCCCTTCCCCTGGGTAACAAACTCCCCGGCAGCATATGGGGCCTTGCGCAGGGACTTAAATGCTGCACCCAGGGAGCTTTCTTCTACGATCCACTGCTGAAACCGATTAAGGGAGGCATGCACCGCGCGCCCCCGAGCCCCCTTCGAGGCCCGCTCCGAAAAAATCGTCAATACTTCAAGTGTCCCGACGTCCAGGTCCCCCAGGTCCCCAAGGGACGACCGCCATTGATCCCAGCTGAAAGCCCCCTGACTCGCCGGGATGGCTGCGTGAACTCCCGCAGGCAGACCCCCCAAAAGAACGTTGCCAACTTCAGCAAGCTGCCCAACCTGATGACTACCGTGGCCTCGAACCTTGTGCCGATGGAGCCGCAGAAGAACAACGCGGGCACCTGCCCACCAGCTAGCAATGGAATCCGCGAGAGGTTGCGAGCGCACATGTTCTGGCCTCTGCACGACTTCTACAGAAAGAGCTGGCCCCTGAGAACGCGAACGACCTGCCTGCTTCTTGCAGTGCTGTGAGAGAATGGCACGCTCGGCTGCTTGCACCCATGCCCCAAACATGTTGCTAACGTCGAGTACGTGATCCCCACCCAGTCTAAACGCAAGTGAAGAAGCAATAGCTGGCCAAACATCCTCCAAAGTCTGTTCAAGAGTTCCGACTTGCGCCCGATGCTGTTCCCAAACATGCGCGGAGATATCATAGGAGCAAGGGGAAGGGGGGGGCGGCTCAAATCCATTGGCGACCCCAAGGGTACCAGAGCTACTAGAATGCACATCGGGCTCATTTTCTGCGGGGACACGGGATGCTGCAAAATTATACTCGTGGGCCCACGCATCCTCCTCTTCTGGGAAATCATCGGGCTCCCCGAAGGCAAAAAGGTCTTCACCACCAGCTAAACCCTGGGACCCTGGACTAGCCTGGGCCTCGTCGGCCGACTGACTGCCGGGTCCTTGGGACCCTTGCCGACCTACAACGTCCCCGAAAAGGGCCTCGCACGCCTCCTGGAACCGAGCGGAGAAGGCCCCGCGCGCTTCACGCCGCTCGAGCTTCGCCCGCTGCGATTTGCTGTTGGGCTTAGGCTGCGTGGAGGGCCTGGGGGCCTGTGGCAAGGGCGATGCTACTTTGGGGGGTCGGGTAATAAGCTGCTGACCCTCACTGCGGATTGAAATGCGAAGGCAAATGCGAGTACCCCACGGCACGTCGAGCACCCCCGAGACCTGACATATGTACGAACAGGCTGCCCTACTTGCTAATACATAATATATGTGCGAATGTCCTGTGCCTGTGGCGCACGCGTGCTGCACATCTGCTTGCCGCGCGCATCCTCCTATTCGATCGATGAAACCTGTCTGGGCCGAGCCGGCTGGCGGCAAATTGAAATCTCCGGCTAGCGCCCAGGGGGGTTGCAGGAGAGAGGCGAAAGTCCCAAGCCTAAGTAGACGCTGCGCAATCTCCTGCAAGGCCCTCTCTGCCGAGTCCGTAAAATACTATCAGTGCCATCGAGTAACCTTTGAAGCGGAGGGTGATCGGCAACAAGCCGCCGAAGGCATCGCCCGTCTCAGCTGAAAGGGCAGGGAAGTCGCCAAGTTCCCCATGTGCGGTTAGCCTGCAAGTGACCTTGCGCCAAAAACATCTCCCCCCCTTTCATTGGAACGGCTACTCGAAGTTTCCACTCGTGGGCGAGCGGGGTTTAAAAAAGGTCTCAAGTGTGCGCGCTTCGCTTCCGCGATCCAGTGATCCTGTCGAGAGACTAGCTCATGGCATTCGGCTAGCGCAAAATAATTATATCACTTGCTGATCCTAGGACAGACTGTATAGTTTCAGGCCTTGGGTCCGAGGCAAGTGATGTTCCCATGCAAAATGCGTGATAAAAACCGTCAGCGCCTGGGCTCATCCCCCCAGAACAGTCCCCCTCGGCAGGGCCGCTGGCCCCGCCGTCGCTGCCTACTGCTTGAAGTGGGAGAGGTTGTGCTGGGGCTGCCTCCGCCGCAGCCTCCTCCCTCCGCGCGGAGCGTCCCCGACTGCTCGGGTCTCCTGCGGTGCTAGGAGGGCCGCTGGACCCAGAAGGCGCCCCAGCCGTCAGCTGCCCGCCGCTCTGGCCGAAGTCCCCGATGACGTCGCCAGCGCCAGGCTGCCCCTGGTGATTCGCGGGCTCGCGCAGCTCGCCAGGGCCGAGCTGCCCCGCGTTGCCTCACGCTGAAGCCGCGGGCTGCGCCGCTGCGGCAGTCGCTGCGGCTGCCGCTGCCTACGCCGCGAACTTGGCCTCCGAGATCCTCGTGGCCTCCTTCTCGATGTCCTCGGCTGTCAGACCCGATGGGGCTGCCGCCTGGGTCGGCTCCACAGGTCCACCTGTAGAACCTGAGGCAGCCCCCGTGCCAGCACCAGCTCCATCACTAGCTCCAGCGCCTCCGTCACCTGGTGTTGCTTGCCCCTCGGCGCCCTTGCGCTTCTGGGCCAGCCTCGTGGTGACGGCCTTCTGCATCTGCAAGGCTCTCTGCTTCCACTCCTCGACCTGAGTGCCCTTGGCCGTCAGCGATTCGCGAGCCGAAACTAACTCTGCCTGCAGCTTGAGCAGCTCATCCTTCTCGCTCTACTCGCACTCGTAATCGTCGATGTGGTTGAAGAAGTCCTCGTCCCATTGGAGTTGCCACGGCGCTGCCTTCTGGTCAGGCTCAGCGCCGTCTGCCTCCGCTGCCGTCATGCCAGCAGCTCGTGCCAGCGCCTGCACTGCCAGCTTCTTGCTGATCTCCGCTGCCGCTACTTCCTTAGCCATGATCGACTCCTTGTCGTCGGCCCTCTTGAGGGCCTCGCGACACTTCATTACTGGAGAAACCGCCTGGTCGTGTCGCATACTAGCATTCTTCCATGCCCCATCCGCACGCTTCAGCGCCTCCTCGGGTGCGAGACTGGGCGCGGGGGGAAAGCCTGGCTTGTCCACTGCCTCAAGCTCACCAAGCAACTGCGCCTTCAACTTCAAGTCCTGGGTGCTCCCGATGATGCGAACGAGCCTGGCCTTCACGTCGGATGCTGCTTCTGCGGTTGGTGCACTCCCTTTGCCGCCGCCCTTGCCCTTGCCGACACCCTTGGAGTCCTGGCGAAGTGCGAGCATCTGGTCGTCGGGAAGAAAGGTCACCTCCATTGCCCTTCTTGGGCCTGGGCTTGTATAGCTTGATCGACTCTGCAACACGTCGTTCCACTCGTACGCCGAGCATCCTGCACACAGGCTCCACGGCCGATGGGAGGCCTGCTCATCCTTCGTCATCGCTATCAAACCTGACTACCTACCAGACCACCCCAACCCAACCCGAAGACCCGAATTTGACCCAAATTTCGGGTTGGGGGGGGGGTACGGATACCACGTGTTTTTTCAACGTTCCCCGACCCCCCCCCCCCACCGGAAATCGAGGATAAATTTGGGCCTTCGGGTTGGGTTGGGGTGGTTTGGTGGGTGGTGAAAACCTCGACTTTGCCAAGCCGATCGCTCTCCCGACCGGCGGTAGGTGCCCGCAAACTGCGGGGAGAGACGACCTGCCCCTCAAGCCCCCTCGTGGCGGGGTCGAGGCTCGGGCACACTCCAAAATGGCTTGAGCCCAAGTGGCTTGAGGGGAGGAGGAGGAGGAGGGAGAACGAGGAGGGGGAGGATTTGATTTGACTACCTACCAGACCACCCCAACCCAACCCGAAGACCCGAATTTCGGGTTGGGGGGGGTAAGGGTTCCACACGTGTTTTTTCTATGTTTCCCGACCCCCCCCCACTGGAAATCGAGGGTAAATCTGAGCCTTCGGGTTGGGTGGGGGTGGTTTGGTGGGTGGCGATGATTAGCCCCAAATCCATGTTCGACAGCCCCGGGGGGCCCGAGACCGGTCCCGTGGGGGCCGAAAACTCAAGGGAGCCCGCCGCGATTGAAGACGTCACGTCGTCGGAGGTCTGGGAGGGGGCCAGCAGAAGCCTCCAAAGAGAGGTCCGAACGCACGGGGTCCAGAGGATCGGACCGCATCGCCGACGCATCGGCGTCGTTAGCGATGCATCGACGACGCCGGCGCAAAGAAAGTCGGGCTCCACATGGAGTTGCAGCCCCGATGCATCGGCGACGTGGCGCGATCCACCGACCCCCTCCTCGGACCCCATCTGGGAGGCCCGGGGCCATGGCAGTGAGAATGAGGTCGGGCATGTCCTCCTACAGGCGGATTTTGGATGACAAATAACCAATACAGCCGGAGCTAGGACAGAATAACATCCTTCAAGAACATGAGACCCTCCGCCGGCCAAAACACCCCAAACCTTCAGATCAGTCGAGCGTAATCTAATAAAACTGAAACAAAAATCTTGGGGGACAGTTAGAAAATACTTCTCCCCAACGCTGTGAAACACATATAGAAGACAAAAAGAAGGCGGGCAAAACCGGACCGCCGGGGACGTCCCCGCGACCGCTCTGGCGCTCCGCGTCCAACATGAACCCATTCAACCTCACCAAAAAATAAGCGACACGTGTCCCCCCCGAAACCGAGTGAGAAAAACAATTCTAAATGTGGTATTCTGGTAACCAACCCAAGGCCATTCAGCCTCGCAAAAACAACGGGTGGCACGTGGCACCCCCGAAACCGTGCGAGGAAAACCAACTGCAAATCTGGGATTCGGGGAGTCAACATAAGGCCAAACAACCTCACAACAAAAAGCAGTGACACGTCTCCCCCGAAACCGTCTGAGAAAACAAATGTCAATTTGGGAGTCTGGGGGGCAACATGCAGCAACTAAAACATATACCTTCACACAAAACAACGGGTGACACGTGTCACCCCCGAAAGCATGAAAGAAAACCCAATGGTGAACGTAGGATTCTGGAAACAACACAAGGCCATTCAATATCACAAGCACAACGGGTGACATGTGTCACCCCCGAAACCGCGTGAGAAAAACTAATTGTAAATTTGGGATTCTGGGAGCCCCCAAAAAGCCATTCAGCCTCACACCGCGCGGGAGAACTGGACGCCACTGCGCGCACGTAAGTACAGTGTCCCAGTAAGACGAAAGCGACCTACTCGTCGACCATAGTAGCCTGCACACCTGCACGCATACGGTTTATGCGCATATACAGATGCATGCGCGTGCGTGCGTGTGTATCCACATCTATGTATACAGACATACATGTGTGCATATGTCAATCGCATCGTTCGGTCCCCGTGGAATACTTTCCAGGGGGACAATTAAAACAAAACTTATTCGGCGGCGAATTAATGGCAGTCGGGATCAGGGGGGGGAGGGGGGGTCATCATGTTAAACAGGTTTTGGAAATTCTTCCTCCCATTGGATGCACAAGAAAACACAGGAACATCCTAGCGTACTATCCCCAAGATGCACAAGAACAACCAACAAACACGAAGAACATTAAGGTACCCTCCCCGAACCGACCTCGATCTTATGCCTCGGTCCGACTGTAGTCAAAGAATGGGAAAATAGTCAAGGCACCAAAAATCGCCCCCAGACTGTAGAGGGACAAGCCTTAGCGGGCCCTGGAAACGACAGGGCCGTTTTTGTTACCGGTTCCGGTGTGCCGTTTTTTTTGCCGGTTCCGACGCCGTTTTGTTACCGATTCCGTCGCCGTTTTTTGACCGGTTCCGGCTCAAATTCCAATCCTGGAGCCGTTTTTTTTTGCCGTTTCCGGTCGCCGTTTTTTTGCCGTTTCCATTTTCAAGGTACATTTTTTCGGAAACGGTGAAAAAACGGCCCTGCCGTTTCCGGGGCCCACTAAGGGACAAGCTCGACTTGGCTCAGGGCAGCGAGACGGCCCCCTCCCCCGCCGCCTTCATTCCAGCAAGCCCCCAGCGCGACGGACGGCGGGCACCTGGCGGGATCACTACGCACCGCCTCGGCAAGTCGGAGCGAATCGACCCGTGCATCGGACCTTCTGCTGCATTTTCGGGTGACCTGATGGGCCTGTCTTGCACCACCACCACCACAACTTGGAACGGGGGGAGGTGGAGGATTAGGAGGAGGACGAAGAGGAGGAGTAGGAGGACCCCCCCCTCCTCCTCCTACTTATGGTGGTGGCGGTGGAAAACAAGCCCACCAAGACCTCGTCTGTCCCGTCGCGCCCGCATCCGCGTCGAGTCCGTGCCGAATGCGTGTCGACCGCGTCACAGCCGCGTCGAATCCACGTCGAATCCACGTCCAATCCATGTCGAGTCCACATCGAGCCCGCGTCGGGCTGAAGAGACACCAACTTATGGACAGACGAAGACCCCCGAAGATGCAACATTAACGGACCCGGTTGCATCGGCACGGAATCGAGATAAAATCGGATCGGCTGCGCCAGGTTACACAATAGAGCGCCGTGCAAGCAACGGCCGCATCAGATCGTCGGAGTAACGGGATTGACTTCGTTTCGGGCTGGCCAGAATCGACGTCGAAGCGGCTCGATCGGATCGAGGTGGACCCTGACAGGCACGACAAGACGAAGCCAGGACAGGGACAAGCTCGGACAGGCACGAGTCGGGAATCTCTCTCCGATCCAGCAGTTCTGGAAGATGTGCCAGGCGCCGCGGCCTTCCCAGAGCGTTCGGGAATGCTCTGAGAGCGCTCTGGAAGGTTCTGGAGGAGAAGGAGGAAGAGGAGGAGGAGGAGGAGGAGGAGCGGGAGGAGGAGGAGGGGGAGGAGGAGGAGGAGGAGGAGGAGGAGGAGGAGGAGGAGGAGGAGAGAGGAGGAGGAAGGAGGGAGGAGGAGGAGGAGGAGGAGAGGGAGGAGGAGAGGGAGGACTGCTCTGAGATCGGCCCATCCCTGTCCCAGCCCCGCCCGACACGAAGAGGACCTGACGGCGCGGCCGCGCAGCTCGCGACCGCCTGGCGCCCGCCGGTGCACACCGCGCGCCGGGGCTGCCGCCGCCCGTGGCGGCGGCGCGGCGCGGCGCGCCGAGCGGCCTCGCAAGGCGACGGCGGCGACGACGAGAACGACGGCGGCGGCGACGACGACGAGTGGCGGCGACGACGGCTACGACGGCGAAGGCGGCGACGACGGCGACGGCGGCTGCGACGGCCGCGGGGGCCTCCGGGCCGGCCCGCTGCCCCGAGGGAGGGGGGCCGAGGCCCGCGCCCGCGGCCGTGGCCGCCGTCGTGGTCGTCGTCGCCGCCGTCGTCGCCGTCGCCGGTTTCTCCCCATGCCCCCGGGAGGCCCCAGGAGGCTCCCCAGCTGGCCATCGCTCGGACGTCCATTCCCTGTGCTTTTTTCGGTTTCCTGCGTGGTTTTGTCGCCAAAGGATCAAGGATGCTCCTCGATGGTCCTCGCCGAAGGAAAAATGCACACGTCCGAGCGATGCCAAGGACACCGCCCAGCCCCACGGGCTACTCGGCGGCCCGTGCGGGGGGCGGGAGCGCGGGGATCCAGCGCATGGAAAAGATCAAGACGGAAACGTTTCGTATGTTTCAGCCTCGAGGGGACCTCGCCCGGCCCCGGGACAGTCAAAAAACGAGTCAAAACGAGAAACCGGTCCCGGGGAATGGGTATGATCGTTCGTGAGAACATAGGGTTTCCTAGCCTGGCGTAGCCCCTCTCCCCTGCCCTGCCTCTCGCCTCTCGCCCTTTCGTGCCTCCCTCTCCCTGCCTTTGGCTCAGGGCCGCTTGCGGCCTCTGCACCATCTTTTTGGAGGTGGGCGGGCGGGGCCACAGCACGCCTGCTCACCGGGCCATCGGCGTGGGTCCATTCCCACGCTCCCCCCGGCTATCACTTGTCGGGAGGTCAGGTGGCCCACCGAGCAGGCTGTGTTCGGCGCCGCGGTGCGGCGCCTCGGCGGCGAGGGGCGCCGCCGCGGCGCGGGCGCCGCAGCGGTGAGGTCGCCGCGTCAGCAGAAGGAGGAGCTGTGCAGCGAGGCGCCGGGCCAGTGCCCAGGCGCTGGGCAACCGCGATGCGGCCCCTGCACGGCATCGAGTGCACCATCGCCCTCGCGGCGGGCGCACTCACGACATGGCTGGACGCGTCTTTCGGCGTGAGCCGGTGTGCGACGGTCCACGCCTCGGCCACGATGACGGGGTCCGAGGGCGGAGGCCACGAGCGGGCAGGGCCAGAGGACGCAGCGGACGAGAGGCGGCGAGCGGACTCAGGCGCGTCCGGCGCCGCGGCAGGGGGTGGGAGAGAACGAGGAGGAAGGCGGAGGAGGGAGGCGGAGGAGGGAGGCGGAGGATTCCTCCCCCTCGGCCGGGCCCGCCTTGCCGCGCCCCTCCGCCCACGGCGCGGGCGCCCGCTCGCCTCACTCCGCGCCGAGGGGGCGCGCCCGCGGCGCGTCCCGCAGGCACCCCGCGAGCGCGGCGAGCGCCTGGCGACGCTCGCCACCGCCGCCGTGGCCGTCGTTGTTGCCGCCGCCGTCGTCGCCTGCACCGCCGCCGTCGGAGGAAAGGGAAGGAGCAGGAAGAGGGGGGAGGGCCAGGGGCCCTCAAACGGCGTGGTGACCGCACCGCGTGGTGGGTCAATGGGCCTCTGGGGTCACCGCGCGGTTTGGGGGCTCGGGTCGCTCTCCGGAGGCGACTGGGGCCGCCAGGGTCCCCAGACCGCGACGCGACGGGCCGCTCGGCGAGGGACCGCGCGGCGAGGTCGTTGGTGGGGATTCCAAGGTCACCGCGGGTCCGCCACACGGTTTTGGGCCCCCTGGGGAGCGGGAGGGAAACACTCGTTGGCGGCAATTTGCGCCTTCAGCTATGAAAGCCCGAATTTGATATTCCTTCTGGCGCCCCTCACTACGGCCGCCTTCGCTGGCCGAAGGACCGCAAGGAGGGCCTCGGCCCCTTCTGATGCCAACGACGAGTCACTAAACTGGTGTACTGCCAGCCAGCATGGGGGGCACGGGCCCCGCAAGAAGCGGATCATGGACTCTCCCCCCAGCACGAAATCGTCAGCCGGAACCGTTGTTTCGCAATCCCGGGGCCCGTGGAAGGGCCCCGAGCGACCCGGCAACGGCAAAATTCACCACAGGACTCGTTCCCCTCGGGATCCCCTTCCCCCCCTGGCGGGTGCTGATTTAAAGGGAAATTAGGACACACAAATAAATACACACAAATAAAAATGTTCCCCATATTTTCCCATATTTTCTGGGTTTCTGTCTTCCCCCCACTTCCCATATTTTCCCATATTTTCTGGGGAATGGACGATTAATTGTGTCTGTGTGTTTTTTCCCCTCCTGAGGATCCCCTTCCCCCCCTGGCGGGTGCGGATCGGAGGGCGCGGGGAGCGGCAGAGGACGCCCCCGGAGAAGAGCCCCGCGATGGGGCCGATGCCGCTGCGCGGGCCGCCGAGGCCCGAAGCCGTGCACCGCGGGCCCAGGTCGGGCGCGCGCGCGCCCCCCCCCGATCCGAGGAGGAGGACGAGGAGGAGGAGGAGAAAGAGGAGCAGGAGGAGGAGGAGCAGGAGGAGGAGGAGCAGGAGGAGGAGGAGGAGGAGGAGGAGGAGGAGGAGGCCGCGGCGGCAGAATCCCCTCGTCCCATCGACGCTGCTTCGAACATCGGAGCCCGGATGCCAGCATCGTCGTCCCGGCCCCGCGCCTCGGCCCCGCCCGTGGCCACGCGCGCGGGGCCCCACGCCTCGGGCCCCGCGCCTCGGGCCCCGCGCCCCCCTGGCCCTCTCGCGGGCGCGCCTCGGGCCCAAAACGCTTTGGGCCTCGCCCGACGCCGCCGGGCGAGGACTTGCGAGGCGGAGAGCGCCCGTGGCGCAAGCTGCTGTGGGCAAACTTGTCGAGTGCGGCACCTGATCCCCTCATTCCACCCTCCCCCTCTCGTCCGCACTAATCTCTGGCAAGACAGCTGCATGCACAGTGCAGCGCAGGCGGGAGGGACTGATTTGCAGCAGCGCTTCCCCACTTCCGCAACCATTTGCCTCGGAGGCCCCGCGGAAGGCCGCGCTAGCAGCACGAATTTTGCACTGTACACGCGCTGCGTTCAGGACAACGAGTCATTCCTCGAAGAGTTCGCGCCACATGGACGACGAAGAGGCATAGCGACCACTGAGCGGTTGCTGAGGCGGACCGCCAGCGCGGAACGCTACATTGAAGACGGGGGGCTTACTCGCGACCTTAAGCGGGCAACTTACGCGCCAATGTCATCGCAGACGACCCGTATTTTCGCGTCGCTCACATGCCACTTGCGACACCGTGTATGAGCATCGTTGAAGCGAGCATCGTTGAAGCGATTCCTATCCCCACTGGCGTGGCCCGAGCCCCACTGGCCGATGTACCCCCCCCGTAGGTGGGGGTGCAGACTGTTCGCTGTTCCTTTCGAGCATCGAGGCATATCCCCAACTGAGGTGGTGGGATTGTGGGGATCTGCTCGCTGGGCCTGAACATGTGCAAGCTCCTCGCTCGCGCCTAGGCCTCGCCAGTGTCGCCACGGCCCTCGGTTCCCTTGGGCAAGCCGGTGGCCACTTCGGTGTTGCGGCGCGGTCTTCGCAACCCGTCGGCCGTTGCTCTCCGCCACCTGGACCTCGCGGAAGCGTGGCGGGTGCGGGGACGGGGGTGCGGATCGGTCGAACGATACTGATGGGCCGATTTTCCGCCACCACTACCATAGGTAGGAGAGGGAGGAGGAGGAGGAGGAGGAGGAGGAGGAGGAGGAGGAGGAGGAGGAGGAGGAGGAGGGAGGAGGAGGAGGGAGGAGGAGGAGGAGGAGGAGGAGGAGGAGGGAGGGGCCTCCCCATCCTCCCTTCTCCCCCGCCCTGCCCATGGTAGTGGTGGTGGAAGATGGCCAATCAGATACCGAGCGTGGCGAGGGGCCCAGAGGAGGAGGAGGAGGAGGAGGAGGAGGAGGAGGAGGAAGGAGGAGGAGGAGGAGGAGGAGGAGGAGGAGAAGGAGGAGGAGGAGGAGGAGGGAGGAGGAGGAGGGGGGGGCCTCCCCATCCTCCCTTCTCCCCCGCCCTGCCCATGGTAGTGGTGGTGGAAGATTGGCCAATCAGATACCGAGCGTGGGCGAGGGGCCCAGAGGAGGAGGAGGAGGAAGAGGAGGAGGAGGAGGAGGAGGAGGACGAGGAGGAGGAGGAGGAGGAGGAGGAGGCGGAGGAGGAGGAGGAGGAGGAGAGGCGGGTGGGCGCCCCTCCCAGAGCGCACGGCGGAGGCCTCGGCCCGCGAGCGGCCGGCAGGACCGGGCTCCCCCGCGGCCCCCACGAGCCGGAGGAGCGGGGGGAGGGAGGGCGAGAGCAGCGCGAGACGAGGAGCGGGGAGGAGGAGGAGGAGGAGGAGGACGAGGAGGAGGAGGAGGAGGAGGAGGAGGAGGAGGCGGAGGAGGAGGAGGAGGAGGAGGACGAGGAGGAGGAGGAGGCGGGAGGGCGGGCGGGAGCGGCGCGCACGTGGGGGGCGGGCGCGCGGGGTGTGCGGCCAAGTGCCCCTGATGCCCCAGCGCAGCGTTCCCCTCTCGCACGCTCGGGGCCGCGGCCGCCCCCGCCGCGCCAGCGCTCGGCGAGCGGCGCTGGCGCCCGCCGCGCGTGCAGCTGGGAAGGCAGAGGGGGTCGACGGTCGGGTCGGGCGAAAGGGGGGGATAGCAAAAGGGGGGTTTGAGAATCAGCTCACGCAGCTGATTTCCCCGGCGCCTCCCGGCGCCAAGAAAACGACTATGCATCGAGGAATGGGCCCCTCGGTGAGGCCGGAACCAGCTGCATGCAGCAAATTTCGTACCCCCCCCTTTCCCAATCCCCCCCTTTCGTCCGGCCCGAGGCGGGCCCCCACGCGGGGCCGGCGCCCAGTGGGCAGAGGGCGTGCCCGACACGTGTGTGCCAACTCGTGCCTGGCCGTCGGCTCTTCGCAGGATGCCGACAGCCGCTGCGCGCAGTTGTGGCTCGGAGGGCCCCGCTCCGTACACCCTGCGAAATGCTTAAGAAATCATGGGTTAAGAAACTCATAGTCTCAGAACTTGCATAAAAACCCAACATTTCTATCAAAAGCGTGGGATTTACATTGAAAGCTTAAGAATAATCGAGACTCTGGACGAAAATTTAGGTTTTCTTAAGCATCGCCTAAGGTGTATAGCTAGTCCCACCATGCTTTTGGGCGCGGGCGGCTCTGACCGATCCCTAGTCCAGCGTCATTAGTCAGTCATCCTTCGGGGAAGGGTTCGTCTGGCCATCGGCTGGACGTCCATTCCGCTCGCAAATGCTGCAAGGTTATTGAACGTGTTCCTCGACGGTCCTCGCCGAGGAACAACACGCACGTTCGAACGATGCCAAGTCATAACTGCTCCTAGTTGGTCCTACGTGATACACCCCTTCTCCCCGACTCGACTGGCCGCCGACCAGGAACACTGATTCCACCACCCCTGTCCAAAAAACTGCAAAATGCACGATGCGGCAAAATCCGCCGACCCTGTCGGCGTGTGTGAGGGGCTTTTCCGTTCGAGCCGTCATCTCCGTCATTCTTTGTACTCGTCGTCTCTGTCCTTCCCTTTCCCTGGGAGACCTCTTCCCCTGGGCTCCAGCCAAGCCGACCTTGAGCAACCTCGTAATTGAGTCGAAGGGAAGCCCCTTCCCTTTGATCCCTCCCCCGCCGGGAGGGGGGGGGGGGTATCGACCCCCCCCCCGGGTCAGATACGACGCCCCCCCCCCGTACCGACCTTGAGCAACGTCGTAATTCAGTCGAAGGGAAGCCCCTTCCCTTTGATCCCTCCCCCGCCGGGAGGGGGGGGGGTAGGGGGGGGGGTAGCGACCCCCCCCCGGGTCAGATACGACGCCCCCCCCGTACCGACCTTGAGCAACGTCGTAATTCAGTCGAAGGGAACCCCTTCCCTTTGATCCCTCCCCCGCCGGGCCGGGGGGGGGGGGGGGTATCGACCCCCCCCCGGGTCAGATACGACGCCCCCCCCCCCGCTACCGACCTTGAGCAACGTCGTCGTAATTCAGTCGAAGGGAAGCCCTTCCCTTTGATCCTTCCCTTCCCCGCCGGGATGGGGGGGGGGGGTATCGACCCCCCCCCCGGGTCAGATACGACGCCCCCACCCCGTACCGACCTTGAGCAACGTCGTAATTCAGTCGAAGGGAAGCCCCTTCCCTTTGATCCCTTCCCCGCCGGGAGGGGGGGGGGGTATCGACCCCCCCCCGGGTCAGATACGACGCCCCCCCCCCGTACCGACCTTGAGCAACGTCGTAATTCAGTCGAAGGGAAGCCCCTTCCCTTTGATCCCTTCCCCGCCGGGAGGGGGGGGGGTATCGACCCCCTCCCCGGGTCAGATACCGGACGCCCCCCCCCGTACACGAACCTTGAGCAATGTCGTAATCAGTCGAAGGGAAGCCCCTTTCCTTTGATCCTGCCCGCGGGTAGGGGGGGGGGGGGGTATCGACCCCCCCCAGGGTCAGATTACCGACGCCCCCCCCCGTACCGACCTTGAGCCAACGGCGTAATTTCAGTCGAAGGGACAGCCCCTTCCCTTGATAACTTCCCCCGGGAGGGGGGGGTGGGGTATCGACCCCCCCCCCCCAGGGTCAGATTACGAAGCCCCCCCCCCGTACCGACCTTGAGCAGACTCGTAATTGAGTCGAAGGGAAGCCCCTTCCCTTTGATCCCTCCCCCGCCGGGAGGGGGGGGGGGGTAGCGACCCCCCCCCCGGGTCAGATACGACGCCCCCCCCTGGGACTCCTCTTCCCCTGGGCTCCAGCCAAGCCGACCTTGAGCAACCTCGTAATTGAGTCGAAGGGAAGCCCCTTCCCTTTGATCCCTCCCCCGCCGGGAGGGGGGGGGGGGTAGCGACCCCCCCCCCGGGTCAGATACGACGCCCCCCCCTGGGACTCCTCTTCCCCTGGGCTCCAGCCAAGCCGACCTTGAGCAACCTCGTAATTGAGTCGAAGGGAAGCCCCTTCCCTTTCATTCCTCCCCCGCCGGGAGGGGGGGGGGGTAGCGGGGGGGGTAGCGACCCCCCCCCCGAGTCAGATACGACGCCCCCCCCCCGTACCGACCTTGAGCAACGTCGTCATTGAGTCGAAGGGAAGCCCCTTCCCTTTCCCTTCCCCGACGGGGGGGGGAGAGGAGGTCCCGGGGGGGGTCCCGGGGGAGTCCCGGGGAATTCCCGGGTCAGATACGACACCTCCCTCCCCCACCTTTTCGTCCTTCTCCCCGTTCCCCCAAACCATCCCACAGCCCGTGCCTCTTGCTGCGCATTGCGAACAGGGTCGGCGGCACCGGCCGTCAGGCCTTCGCAATCTGGGTCGTCAGCGGGCATCCGCAAACACTGTGTTCACTGTTTCTTCAAAAAGGGACGGCGTATTTTGGCCCATTCGCTCTCCCGAAAGCAAGATTGCGGGCGCACGCGACACATTTTATGCTGTACACCCTGCTGCGGACGCGCATTGCCTTTTGACAGGGACCCCAGGGGTGTCAACGCATTGTCCGACTTGTCGAGCTTGCCATCGCTCGAATGTCCACTCCCCGTGCACGTTGCTGTGCCGAGCGCTGTGTTGTTGCAAGATGAGCCCTGATGCAAATGCACACGCCCGAGAGATGCCGAGCTAAATCACGAACTTCGGTGGCAAAACATGGGAGCCTCCCATACAATAGTGTCGGCTCTCGCGGATCGACGCTAAGCGACGCTAAACCGACGTTGATCGATGCTACATTTACGAGAATCGACGCTAGCAAACGCTACATCGGCGCTACCTCGTCGACTCCAGGTGCTAATCGACGCTAGCGACGGAAACAAAAGGGTATACCCAAGCTCCCATGATTCGCCACCGAAATAATTGGAGGCCTGAAAATGGGCACCAACACCAAAACAGGGGCTTGCCTCCACCGGGGGAAGATGATGCTGGATTTTGGCGCTGGTGTTCACACTCCGGCCATTCGGGCAGCACGACGATCACCACCATCACCGAAACGAAGATCATAATGCCCTCGGCGGAGGCACACCGCCGACATCGGTGTTTGTGTCAGCCTCTAGGCCTCCCATGACCAACCTCCGCGCCCCGCGCCCCGCGAAGCGCCGCTCCCTTCGCGCCCCGGCGCCCCCCCGCGCGGCCACCCGGGGAGAGGGGCAGCCGCCTCGGCCCGGGGCCCCAGGCAGCGGACCCAGGGCCTGCGCCGACGTGCTGCCCGAGACACGCGGGCGCGTGCGCTGGCGCACCTGGCGAACTCCGCGCACCCGGGGCGGCGTACACGCCGGTCGGAAAAAGTAGGTGAAAAGACATGACGCAGGGGGGCGGGTAAAGTAGGTTGGGTCCAGGCCCTCCCACAAGATAACCAACCGCACCGCGAGCACGTCAATTCTCGAAGCAGGACGGCCCCTGACATAGATTAGGACAAAGGAGTCCAAAAATACCACCTTTCAACGGCCAGCGCGTGGAATCAACCCGTGTGATAAGGACGCGCGACAGGGATGCAACGCGGCCTTGGAAAGCCATGCCGCCGCTTTGCGAGCAGGAAACGGCCAGCGAAAGCGGCCACGGAGGGGCCGCCAAGGATGCAATGGGGGGAGGTGGAGGAGGAGGAGGAGGAGGAGGAGGAGGAGGAGGAGGAGGAGGAGGAGGAGGAGGGAGGAGGAGGAGGAGGAGGAGGGGGAGGAGGAAGAGGAGGAGGAGGAGGAGGAGGAGAAGAGGAGGTGGAGGACGAGGAGAAGAAGGAAGAGGGAGGAGGAGAGGCGGAGAAGGAAGAGGAGGGGAGGAGGGGGAAGAGGAAGAGGAAAAAGGAGGAGGAGGAGGCGGAGGAGGAGGAGGAAAGGAGGAGGAGGAAGAGGAGGAGGGACGCGGAGGAGGAGGAGGAAGGAGGAGGAGGAGGAGGAAGAGGAGGAAGAGAGGAGGAGGAGGAGGGGGAGGAGAGGGGAGGAGGAGGAAGGAGGGAGGAGGAGGGGGGAGGAGGCGGAGGGGGGGCAGGAGGATGAGGAGGAGGAGGAAGAGGAGGAAAAAGATGAGGAGGAGGAGAAGGAGGAGGAGGAAAAACAATAAGAAGACTCGGTATTGCGCTGCATGTCCGTGGTCATGCTACCAGCCACACTACGCGATATACGGCCGCCCGACAACCTCTAACATATCGCGCGCCGCACAACAATGCATGAGGTAAGGGTTATGCGCACCGTGCAGACCCTCGACGCACCAGGCACCAGGGAAAGAAGCAACTACTTAATTCTCGTCAGGGCTGGGGGCGATGCCCCTCGGCTCTCTCTGAACCCGAGCCGCCGACACTGCGTGTGTCTGGCAGGGCGTCCGAGACGCCCCCCCCGCCCTGATACGATCAAAAGAAGAAGCCCAAATCGTCCACAAGAGTCCTCATCCTCCCTCCTCCCTACCGCCCCACCCCCGAGTGGATCGTGAGCGAACGAGGGCCGGAAAACGAGGAGGAGTGGAGGGAGTGGGGGGAGAGCGCGCGCAGCCGCGGCCTGGTGGTCGCGGGACACGTGGGCCCTGGAGTTCCGGGCGTAGCATCCTCGCCCCATGTAGGGCGAACCTCCTGCTCCACAAGAGGGGGAAGCCTCCGACCACTCGGCCCCGCGTCACACAGAGTCCATGGCCCCTTCCCAATCCCCATAAACCCAAATACTCCAAGACATCTCAAGCGGCGCGGGTCGGAGGCCCCCAAATTCCTGAGGGCACGGGCCGCGGCCGTTAGGCCTTGGCACTCCCCAGGCCCCTGGAGCCCCGGAGAACAGGATGGTGATTACTTTGTGCACAGCGCGGAAGCGTGTCGGCCACGACGTGTCACAACAACTACGCAAGCGAAACAAAGGGAGGCGGCAGCCTTCATGATAGAACTCACCCCCTGTAGATAAACTTCATCCAGGTGAAGATGTCCAAGATGTAAGTCCAGAGACCGTCAGGGATATGGTGTGAGAAAGCCGTCAGAGAATCCGTATCGAAACCGTCCGAAGTGTGAAACGTACAAGTGTTTGGATGGGCTAACCAGCTTCTGGAACATAGGCCATCGCAACTGCATTGAAAAAACTCCGGTAGGGCATCAGCGTCTACTCCGACTCAATCAGCAAGAAATGAAGGGCTTGAAGTCCCATGCGCCAAACTTCAATCATCGTGCAATACTGTGCCAACACATCCCTCCCAGCATTGATTGCTGGGCGACATGGCGAAGGCAAGAAAAATGCTGGCATTTCCATCCCATAGTCTGAACTGAAGATCATGATTGATTCGACTCCTTTCGTCGTGCTCTCTCCTGCAACGCGGCCCATCTTGATTCCCAGTTTCAGTACTAGGAGAGAACAGCATCCTTCAAGAACACGAGCTACTGCGCTTTGTGCCCAGGAGCGGTGCGCACGCCCTCCTGGCTTAGCCACAGGGGTAAAAACAACGCCGCCCCTGGCATAGCACGGGCCTGTCCAGGGGCCACGGATATGTTTGCGCCTCGTCACCGGGCGACAGTGGCGCGGCAATTCAAGCCACCAGTAAGAGCAACGAGTTCGGATGCCACCGCTCTTGGGCTGCTGCCCAGCTAGACAGGCGCAGCGCGCGCGCTGATCTGCGGGCCCCGGGCAGGCTGCGGCGGCGGCTCCGTCGCGCCGGACGGGGGGGGGAACAGAGGAGGGAAGGGAGGCGAAAAGGAACAGGAGGAGGAGGAGGAGGAGAAAAGACTGCACCGGCTGTTGCGCCAGCACGCGGCCTCCGGGCCCGGGAGAAGAGGGGGGGCAGGGAGGAGGAGGAGGAAGGAGGAGGGGGAGGGGGAAGGGGCAGCAAGCAGGCAGGCAAGCACGGGGCACCGGGGGGAGCGCGGCCGCGGGGTGTGAGCCACCTGACCCCGCTGGTTAGGCGCGCGTGCTCGGGTGGGGGCGGACGGGGGCGGCGGGAAGGGGGGGCCAGCGCCCGCGGGGGCAGGCTGGCCGGCGGCCGGCGCCTTAGTCGCCACCCCCGCCAGGCCAGCAGGCCCTGACGTGGGCGGCCGCCCGCCGGCACAGCGCCACGCCAGCCGCGCTGGCCAGGCGGCGGCGCCGCCGCGCCCCGTCCGAGCATCCCCTCCGCCGGGCAAGGCGGGTCGCGAGTGTGCGGAGGATGGATGTCGCCCGGGGGTGGGGCCGCCCGTAGGCTGACCAGACTAAGGGTTGGTACAAGATGTTCTGGCGGTCCAGAACGTCGCTGCAAGGGGCGTAGTACGCCGTCTTGCGCTCGTACATGCTGCATGGAGACGCAGTCGGGGCCGGCGTTGCACGCGTCGGGGGAGGCGATCCCGATGTCGAGCGCCGTGAGCCCGTGCCCCAGCGCCCCCGTGAGTACGTCCGCGGGCCGCAGGCGGGTGCCTGGGATGAGGTTCTGCGCCTCGAGCTCGGTGGCGGGGTCGCAACTCCTGGCGGCCTCGCGCACCTGCCGTGTCAGCGCATGGTGGCCCCTCGTAGCCTCGGCTCTGCTGCAGCAGAGGGCGTGCGAGCCCGCGGAGTCGAGCAGCTCAGTGCCGCAGAGGTTGCAGGGCGCGGGCTCGCAGGGGCCGGCGGCGCCGAGGCGCAGGCGGAGCCCTTCCACGAAGTCCTGCTGGTCGAAGAGGGGCCCCTTGTGTCGGCTCAGAGCCCAAAGCCACTCGTGGTTAGCGTCGGGGTGGTTGAGGTCCTCCAGGCGGCGCAGCGCTGGGTTGTTGCCGGCCTGCGCGTGGCGCTCGCGGAGCTCCAGGCGCGCCTGCGTGTTGCGGCGGGCCAGGATGGCCCTCTGGAGGTGGGCGCGGCCGCGGGGGGCAGCAGTCGGGTGCTCGTCGTCCTCGTCCTCGTCGAGAGGGACGACGCCGCTGCCCATGCGCTGGGGCCGGCCGTTCAGTCTGTGAGCGCCGTCGCTGGCGTGCGCGCCAGCGTCGAAGAGGCCGGCCCACCGTTCCTCGCATTGGTCGGCCTCGTCTGCGAGGAACTCCAGAAGCCGTCGTCCGGGGGTCGGAGGGAGGCGCCCCATCAGCGCGACAGCGGCGAGCGCAGCCACTGGGGCCTTCGGTGGAGCTCCCTATGGGGCCACGAAACGTGTGAGGGGTGTGCCAGAATTGGGGGTGGAACCGCATGCGGGCGCAGCCACTGGGGCCTTCGGTGGAGCTCCCTGTGGAGCCACGAAACGTGTGAGGGGTGTGCCGAAATGGGGGGCGGAACCGCATGCGAGCGCAGCCACTGGGGCGTTCGGTGGAGCTCCCTGGGGGCTACGAAACGTGTGAGGGGTGTCGAACTGGGTGCGGTGGGCGCATGCGAACGCAGCCACGGGGGCCTTGGGTGAGGTTCCCTATGGGGCCACGAAACGTGTGAGGGGTGTGCCGAAATGGGTGCGGTGGGCGCATGTGAACGCAGCCACTGGGGCCTTCGGTGGAGCTCCCTATGGGGCCACGAAACGTGTGAGGGGTGTGCCGAAATTGGTGTGGGTGCGCATGCGAACGCAGCCACGGGGGCCTTCGGTGGAGCTCCCTATGGGGCCACGAAACGTGTGAGGGGTGTGCCGAAATCGGTTGCGGTGGGCGCAAGTGAACGCAGCCACTGGGGCCTTCGGTGGAGCTCCCTGTGGGGCCACGAAACGTGTGAGGGGTGCGCCGAAATGGGTGCGGTGGGCGCATGCGAACGCAGCCACTGGGGCCTTCGGTGGAACTCCCTGTGGGGCCACGAAACGTGTGAAAGGTGTGCCGAAGTGGGTGCGGTGGGCGCATGCGAACGCAGCCACGGGGGCCTTGGGTGAGGCTCCGTATGGGGCCACGAAACGTGTGAGGGGTGTGCCGAAATGGGTGCGGTGGGCGCATGTGAACGCAGCCACTGGGGCCGTCGGTGGAGCTCCCTGTGGGGCCACGAAACGTGTGAGGGGTGTTCCGAACTGGGTGCGGTGGGCGCATGCGAACGCAGCCACGGGGGCCTTCGGTGAGGCTCCCTATGGGGCCACGAAACGTGTGAGGGGTGTGCCGGAATCGGTGCGGTGGGCGCATGTGAACGCAACCACTGGGGCCTTCGGTGGAGCTCCCTGTGGGGCCACGAAACGTGTGAGGGGTGTGCCGAAATGGGTGCGGTGCGCGCGTGCGAACGCAGCCGCAGGGGCCTTCGGTGGAGCTCCCTATGGGGCCACGAAACGTGTGAAGGGTGTGCCGAAGTGGGTGATTACGATGACGATGATGATGGTGGTGATGACGACGTCGATGATGTCGATGATGATCATGGTGATGACGATGATGATGATGAACCATGATGATGAAGGTGATGATGATGATGATGATGATGATGAAGAAGATGATGATGATGATGATGATGATGATGATGATGATGAAGGGGGGAGGAGGAAGGGGAGGAGGAGGAAGGAGGAGGAAGGAACGCGGGGCGACGTCTCTTCAAAACGAATACCCAACACCACAGGATGGTTGGGGAAAAAAGTCGCCTGCAGGAAAAACGCGTTCACTGCCATCATTTTGCAATCTAGTAGGCATATGTGCCACAGGCGCGCGGCCAGCCCCTCCTCGTCTGCTGCCACCAAACCCACCGACATGTCCTCTTCCTCGGAGTACGGGTCGATGCCAATCGTTAACTCCCCTTCGAAACGGTCTTCGTCTGAAGATCCCATGCGATCATTTAAATCAGCTCCTGTAATCGGCGTGCATCTGGCCAACAACTCCCTATATCAATTTACGTGCCCATGCGATAATATCCTGCACCAGAATCATGTAGTGCGTTCGTGAGGAACGACAAAAAGACTTCACTGGGGAATATAATACAATCAGGAGAAGGTCCGACGACCCCGATTTGAGACGGACCGCCTCACAGCGCCCTGCCAATCTGGCAGGTGGTGTATAGATTCTGCGTAGAAAATTACTCGGTAGTCTTTTGCGGTGAATGAAGATGCTGGTCCCGAAACATGTGTTAGAGGCCCTCGCCCAGCCGAAAGAGATCTCCCAATGCGATTGGTGCACATGTAGGCTGTGTTCCAAATCCCGCGGCTGGCGTCGGCCTGTTCCAGGAAGAAATGTCACGTTCATGTTGGAAATCTCTTCCGAAATCCCCAAGGCCCTCGTAGCCCCCGTGAGGTACATCGGATTGTAAATGCACATCCGAAAACAAAAAATGAGGGGGAGGAGGCCGCGCGCCTGCCACGTTGAAGCTGAAGTCCTGCACCAGGGAGGCCACGGCGAGTAGCCACCGCCCTGGTCCGAAAGGCACGTTCCTCCTCTCAGCACGGGCAGAAGGGGCCCCAAACAAGAGAACCATCCATCCCGCTGCGCTCTGTACTGTGTCCCCTGAATGTACAGTAGCCGCGCGTGGTGTGTGACAAACCGCTGAAGCGGCTGGAGGAGGAGGAGGAGGAGAAGGAGGAGGAGAGGGAAAAGGAGGAGGGGGAGGGGGAGGGGGAGGGGGAGGGGCAGGGGGGGAGGACAAGCTAGGTGCGCTCGCGTCATCTCAGACATCCTACCCCTCCCTCCCATCCCTTACCGTGGCGAAGATCCCCTCTACTCGCACAGTCGGATGTCGAGCAGGGCAATGATCCCGAAAGGGTACGCGATGCATTGTAGAGCACGGCGCGGCATGGCGTAGAAGAGCACCGCAAAGCGTAGTATCAACCTAGCATTGCGTTGCACGCCGTGGCATGGCACGGGAAATGACGCCAGCGCTGCAGCGGGAGCACGAGTCGAAACGAGCGGAAGCGCGGAAATGACGCCAGCGCTGCAGCGGGAGCACGATTCGGAACGAGCGGAAGCGCGGAAATGAGGCCAACGTTGCAGCGGGAACGCGATTCGAAACGAGCGGGGCCCGAAAATGAGGCCGGCGCCTCAGCGAGAGCAGTATTTTGAAAAAAATGCAAGCGAAAACCCAACTCCCGGGAAACCTGTGTGTAAAAACAGGACGCGGGGGGGGCGAACACTCCCAGCACATCATCAAGGGAAGAGGGGGACTAGTATTCATATTGAGTAATTGTAGAGGAGGAGGAGGAGGAGGAGGAGGAGGAGGAGGAGGAGGAGGAGGAGGAGGAGGAGAGGAGGAGGAGGAGAGAGGAGTAGGAGGAGGAGGAGGAAGAGGAGGAGGAGGAGGAGGAGGAGGAGGAGGAGGAGGACGAGGAGGAGGAGGAGGAGGAGGAGGACGCTGATGAGGCGGCGGCTCGTCTGGTCCCGAGCGGCCCCTGCGCGCAGGCCGAGCGCCCCCGCCGACGCGGGAGCAGAGCCGAGCCCAATGGCACAGCAGGACAGGCAGGCTGCCCGCTACGACTCCTGCCGTCTGAGGCCAACAAGAGGCATGGCAGACAGCCCGCACCACCGCACGAGCCCACAACTCGGCGAACGAAAACAATTTTTCGAGCAGCGCCCAGCAGCGGCGACCCGCCACGAGCGGAAAAAACGGCCCAACGGCCCAAAACGAGGCGACCGGCACCAGAGACGAGGAACCCCACTGCGCCCCGCCCAGGTCCGCGCGCGGATGGCCCAGCCTCTGGGCCAGGCAGGGCTTGAGCCAAAATGGCTACGGAAGGGAGGAAGAGGAGGAGGAGGAGGAGGAGGAGGAGGAGGAGGAGGAGGAGGAGGAGGAGGAGGAGGAGGAGGAGGAGGAGGAGGAGGAGGAGGAGGAGGAGGGAGGAGGAGGAGGAGGGGGAGGAGGAGGAGGAGGAGGAGGAGGAGGAGGAGGAGGAGGAGGAGGAGGAGGAGGAGGAGGAGGAGGAGGAGGAGTGCAGCACCAGCTGAAAGGGAGCCACCCAATTCGCATGCACCAGCCAAGCTGGGCAAGTTAAACCTCGTCCTCCAATTCATCGGGCACGCGCTTGCTCCTGTCAGTTGCCCGCCGCCCCAGCTCTGCAGCCGCGGCGCGGGAGGAGAAACCAAACAGCGCGAGCCCACGGACGAGGTCCACTCCTGACACCGGGTCCGGTGCAGGGTCAAAATGAGGAGCCTCTGCTAGGCCAAGCTTGAAGGCCATGCCCTAGGAGGCATCAGACAGGGCGCTGGCTGACCCTACGCGTCCGTCTCGACGGGGAGGGTGCCTACCACGAAGAATCCAATCCAATCTCGGCCTGTAAACCGACTGCCTTGACAATCCGACGCGAGGGCACTGCGACCCCAAAAACTCCCAGGGCGGCCGACCGACCCACAAGTCGTGCAAACTATCAAGGTCACCAGAGGGGTACCCGTGAGAGACGAGATTGGGTCCTCGAGGCACACGTGACCTCGGGCTCTCCAAGGTCTGAGGCTCGCCCAAACCTCCTCGCCCGGCACTGGCAGGGGTCCGATGGTTGCTCTAGCGGCGGCCGCCGCCGAGCCCGTAGGTTCCTCCCCGACGGCGGACGACACTCCCGCCCCCGCAGCCGTCTCACCCGTCCCCTCATCGGCATTCCCTTCGAGGGGGGGGCATTCTAGAGTAACGGATCCAAGCCAATCCGAAGAGACATGATCGAACAAGGCGGCGTCAGCTATATGCAAATCTTGCCCGGCCGAGAACTTCGAAACCTGGCGAGCAATTTCGTGGCATCCTGGGATCACGAGGCGGTCTTCTTCAAAGCTGCGAAACAACTGGGCCCCCTCACGAGCGTAACGGTCGTCCTCCTGGTTGCCGAGCCATTGGCAGCGAGTGAGAAGGCAGTCGGATGACATCGTTGGGCACCGTTGTTGGGCACGCCCTGGGGCGCACGTGGCGCACGTGGCGGGCCCGGCGCGCGCGACATATCATCACGCGACCGTCTCGCACGTGGACAACTCCTCCTCCTCCTCCTCCTCCTCCTCCTCCTCCTCCTCCTCCTCCTGCTCCTCCTCCTCCTCCCCCGCCTCCTACTCCTCCTCCTCCTCCTCCTCCTCCCTCCTCCTCCTCCCCCTCCTCCTCATCCTCCTCTTCCCCCCTCCTCCCCTCTCCTCCTCCTCCTCCTCTCTCTCACCTCCTCCTCCTCCTCCTCCTCCTCCTCCTCCTCCTCCTCCTCCTCCTCCTCCTCCTCCTCCTCCTCCTCCTCTGCCCTCTTCGCGCCATCGCGTGTTCGCGCCGCGCTCCCTTGGGAGGGGCGGCCGTTTGGGCCCCGACCGCGGCGCGCGAAGCGCGGTCATGTTCTCGCCCATGGAGGTGATCTGTAGGTTTTAGGTTTCAGAGTGCGAGGGATGTGCCGACCCGTGCCGTGCCCGCGTGCCGTGCCGTGCCGTGCCGCGCCTGCGTTCTGGCATGCGAAGAGAGTGCCGTGCCGTGCCCGCGCGCCGTGCCTGGCCGTGCCTGGCCGTGCCTGGCCGTGCCCAGGCGCCGGGCTGCGAAAAAGCGCGTGCCGCGCCGTGGGTGCAGGGCGTGTGCATTGATCCCAGACGGCCGTCCACACAAAGGCGAACCCACCCTGCGTAGAGTCGCGTGCTGGTCATGCGGCGGGAGGGCGGGCGGGGAGTGAGCGGCAGTCGGAAGCGATTCCGTGGGGGACGCGGCCCGTCCCCCTACGCGCTCCGAGTTGTTCCGGATGGGGGGGGGGCGGCCAAAGCGTCCAAGATGACACAAGATGGCTGCAATATGGCCTCAGATCGCCTCCTAAATTGAATCGAATACCGCAACATTGCTTGATTTACTCTCTAGCACGGATCCCAAATGCCCACAATCGCCAGTGAAAATTCCAGAAACGGCCTGAGAGGACTCCGATACGGCACCAAGAACGCCACCGCACGCCTCACCAGCGTCCCGCGAGAGCTTCCAGACTCTTGGATACGGCGGTCATTCGGGCTCCGACGAAGGAATCCCAAGTAAGCTCCTACTCCTCTTCCGCCTTCTATTGCTCCTCCCTTCTCCCCCTCCTCCTCCTTCCCTTCGTCCTCCTCCCTGTCCTCCGCCTTTTCATCCTCCCTCCTCCCTCCTCCCTCCTCCCTCCTCCTCCTCCTCCTCCTCCTCCTCCTCCTCCTCCTCCTCCTCCTCCTCCTCCTCCTCCTCCTCCTCCTCCTCCTCCTCCCCCTAGCCAGTTCCAGGTTCCCTGGTTGACCTTCGTGAGCAGTGCGCTTGGAAGTGGCGCAGCCGCTCCACGCCTCCCACCTGTTCGCCCGCGGAAGCGAGGGCGCGCGCGGCCGCGAACGCCCGGCCCTGGCAAGGTTCCGTCCGCAGCCACCGGGGACGGACGAAGGCCAGCCCGCGCGCAGGTGAGCGGTCCGCGCACGTGGCCGCCCATGGCACCGCCTGGCATTAGGTCGGGCGTGTCCTCCTACAGGCGGATTTTGAGAGCGAATTTTCTTGCACGTAACAAATATTTTTCAAATTGTCAAAGATAATCAAAAATCGTCCCCTGATGACTTTTACTATTTTGAAATACCCCCGACTTAAGCCTGGCAAATGAAGGCAGGGGCCTGCCCTCAGCCGGGCCGTCACGTCGAGGAGTCCACGCGGCGGCGCAGGTGCCGCGACGGTGGGCAGCCGGCCCCGCTGCGCGGCCCGGAGGCAGAGGTCCGGTGTGCATCGTGCCGCCCGCGCGGACCGCTGGCGCCCACCCCCTCACGGGCGGTGAACACATCAACATCCGCGCCCTCGCGGCCTGGAGTCTGGAGTCTGGGGCGCGATCCCGCGGATAGGCGGTCGAACGGACACGTTCTGCGAAGCCGTAGCCGCGGGGTCGCGGCCAGGGTCCTGGCCCGCGGGGCCGCAGATACGGATTTCGCCGCCCCCCCCCCCCCCCCACACACACCCCTCGACGCCCACCCCCGGCGGGGGTGGCGGCGCCCGTGGCAGGGACAAAAAACAGGACGCACGTCGCCCCCTGTCTCCGGGGAGGATGAAGGGGCCCTGGGGCACACAAATAAATAAACATTAATAAAAGAAATCCCCATATTTTCTCATATTTTCTGGGTTTTTGTCTTCCCCCCCACTTCCCATACTTTCCAATATTTTCTGGGGATCGACGATTCATTGTGTCTGTATGCTTTTTCCCTCCTGGAGCTGGCCAGCCTCGCCTGGCAGGGATCTCCCCCCGGAGCTGGGGCAGAGGCACCTCCGAGGCCGTCTTCGGCGCAGCTCCGTGACGGAGGAGGAGGCAGGCAAGGACAGGAGGGAGTCCACGTCGAGACCGTGTCGGATCTGTGACGACTCCACGTCCAATCCGCGTCGAACCCACGTCGGAGTACACGAAAAGACTGCCATTTACAGGACAGGAAAGGTCCTCCGAGGATGCAGCGTAACCTGTCGCTGCCCCTGACGAGGGGAAGCAGCGCAGGCGCCGGGCGGCCGTCCCAGGGGGCAATCATGAAGGGGAACTGGAACACACAAATAAATGCACACAAATAAAAATATCCCCCATATTTTCCCATATTTTCTGGGTTTTTGTCTTCCCCCCCACTTCCCATATTTTCCCATATTTTCTGGGAATCGCCGATTAATTGTGTCTGTGTGTTTCTTTCCCTCCTGAGATCAGTCGTGCCGTGCTACACGGTCCACGCGTACAACAAGGATGCACCTATGAGGATGCCAAGGACCTTGGAAACCTGCGCCGACATTCTTCGAGCAGGGCACAAGGGCAGGATCCGTCAGCTTCGCATCGGTGATTCGGATCGAATCGAAATGCGCACCGGATCGGGCTGCATCGCCACGGAGACGAAATCGGATCGGATCGGCCGCGCCAGGACGCGCAACAGCGCCGTGCAAACACTGGGCCGCACCGGATCGTCGGAACATAAATAGGAATCGAATCGGATCGGGCCGGCCAAAAACGGCATCGAATCGTATCGATCGAATCGAACGGAACCCTGAAGGGTAACCTTGAAACGACGAACGAGCAACACACACCAATACCCATAGGTGGGACGGGGAAGGCTATGGGTGTTTCCCCTCTCGAACGGAGCCTCCATTGGGATCCGGCAACCCGCGCCTACACCAATAGCCAGCCTGCCTCCCTCCGACCTCTCTCTAGATACGTGTGTGTGTGTGTGTGTGTGTCTGTGTGTGAGAGTTGTTCGCTCTGACACTGACGCATTCACCTTCAGGTTTCGCCTCGCACTGGGCCTGGCCGCCCACGGGCGTTGACGCAGCAGCCGCCGCGCACTACGCGGCGGGGCCGGCCACGCCACACGCTCGGGGAGCATTCTGACCCATGAGCCGCCCGCCCCGTCCTTGATTTCCTTCGGCCGCGACCCTCCTCCCTCCTCCTCCTCCTCGACCTCCTCCTCCTCCTCCTTCTCCTCCTCCTCCTCCTCCTCCTCCTCCTCCTCCTGCACGGTGGCACAATTCGGCCCAACGGCACCCCCGCCAACGCTAAAAGTGTGCGTCTGTGTATATGTGCGTCTGTGTGTGTATCTCTGTTGTTCGCTCGTCGCGAAGGGCCGCTCGTCCTGGCTGCACCGCCACCAGCCTCTGCCGCAGAAGCCTGGGCAGGAGCCCGGGCAAAGCGAGGGCCACCCACGAGGCCCCGCGGCCTGCAGCAGGAGGAGGAGGAGGAGGAGGAGGAAGAAGAGGAGGAAACAGAGGAGGAAGAGGAAGCAGAAAACGAGGAGTGAGGAGGAGCCCACATGGGAAGACCTTCCGGAGATGAGGTCGGCCCTCAAGCTTGCTGGGTGACAGATATGCGGGTCACCAAACACAGATAATCTTAGGCGGCAGTCTCTGGAAGGCCTCCGCAAAATCGACTGGAGACACTACTAGGCCAGACGAAAAGCCCAGACCAGCGCCGATGTTGAGCCTAAGCTCCACGGACTTGCATATTCAGGAATCCATATTCGCAAAATCGAAGGTGCCACCAGGGAGGCACAAACTACAAGCACCACGCCTAACACGCTTCTTCCGCCGCAGCACGGCAGAGGCAATCCGAATGGGCGCTGGGAGTGGAGTGACCGGGGACGCTCGACAAACGAATTGTTCGGATGCAGGAGCGACGCGCGGCAAGGCAGGGGGGACGCGGGGAGCACGGAAAACGGGGAGGAAACCACGCTTGGCACAGCAAGGAAGAATATGCTGAGTCTGCCACAGGTCTGGACAACCTGGAGGGCCATTCGACTCGACTCGTCAGGGCTGCCAAGCACTTCGACGTGGACATCTCGACGCAGAGGGAAACGGCGACAAGGAATATGGAAGCGCACCAAAGAAAGCCCAATAAGAATGTGCATGCGATTCGTTTTGCAAGCGCGCTTCTACTGCTGGCGTGCCCACCAGTGCTGAACAAGACGAGCTGGAGCCGGGCCAGTCGACCTCGATGGCGACGATTCGCTAGAAGTCGACTCCGGAGATCCTACTTTCCAGCTGAAGTTTGCCGGAGCAGGTTTCGCAGTCGGGAAGGACAAGGCAAACTTCAACGCGCTACCTGGGGCGCTCGGATCCATGGCCACACGACCAATGGCGGCCAAAGCCGGGGCGACGCGGCCCTCTTTCCCAACATCGCGTCAGCTAGTATTTCACAATGGCCTAGGGCGCAGACTTTGCTGACAGCACAACCTGAGGACGATGCCCAGCGATGACCGCGCGCATGGCCCGACCAGCTGACTGCTCGACGAAGATCTCCGACCCCAGCTGGCGCCAGGCTTCCCTCCTCCTCTTCCTCCTCCCCCACCTTCCCCATGTCGTCGATCCTCTTTTCTTTTTCTCGTTACCCCTCTCCTCCCCTGATCCTCTCCTCCTCCTCCTCTTCCTCCTCCTCCTCCTCCCCCGCCTACTCCTCCTCCTCCTTCCCTCTCGCCCCTCCCAGCTGCCCGCGCTCTCGCGCGGAGGAGGAGAAGCAAAGGGAAACGATGGATGGGGAAGAGGAGAGGAGAGGAGAGCCCCAATGCCTGGAGAAGAGGAGAACGGACACGACGCGAGCAAGGGACAAGAGGGCAGGCGGGCAAGCAGCGACGTGGAGAGGAAGGAAGTCCGCGTCCTGGCATCGATGACTTAGATGATGAAGAACCGCCGAACACGCCTGGACCGCCCGGCGAGAGAGCAAGATCTCGCGCGGATGGCATCCTGAGCGCACTTCGGGGATCTGGCGACGCGGGCGCGGGCTGCATTGAAGGCGGAAAAAAACGAAATCAAGTGCCGCGCAGTGAGCCAGCATAGAATCGTTGTTATGAGCCACCCACATATGGGGTAAAATGACACACAGCGGATCGGAGCCCCAGGACGCGGGAAGATAAGAGAGGATAGCGCGGACGACAGGGGCAGAAAGAGGACAAGGGACACAATGCAACATATAATCACCGCCAAACATTGCAGCATCCCCACGCGCATCCGCCAGCGCCAATTCGAAAACGTTTCGAGGCCTGCCATGCATTGAAAAAGGGTCTTCACAGCAGCAGTCAGACAGAAGGAGGAGACGTTGGCCAATCCGGCTAAGAAGGCAGGCGATACTAAAAATATGCTGAGGTTCGATGGGATGAGCAGTCCAATACATAGCTCGGGCACGCGCCAGCACGCCCGCAAGAGGAGCAAGAAGATGGCCGCGGAGACAATGATAGATCTTACACTACCACATTTTAGGCGGGCCGACGACGATGGCATTGGGGGTGACATGGCAATGACGGCAGGCACGAGACACGTGGCCAACCGAATCTGGGCGGAAGGGGCGGGCGAGAGCGACGAGCGCGGCTTCGTCTGACCGGCTGGCAACTGCGATCCAGTCTTCCATGCAATCAAGCAACTCAGACCTCATAGCAGCACGGATCAGGGCAGACTGGCAAGCAATCTTCGCCTGTCTTGGGCCAACAGGAAAACCGAGCTTCCTCAAATGGCGCATCGCGCTCGGAGGAACTGCGCGGCGGGGTGCGCGCGGGAGTAGCTGAAGACATTCACGCTCAGTTTTGGCGAAGAGCCGAGGGGAATCAAAACGTCGAGCCACATGACCAATAACATACTGATTACACGCAGGGATAAAAGCCACCAACGACAGCCCAAGAGCACGCACTTTGTGGATCCGCTCAGTAAGTTTACCCAGAGGCAGGGCCCAATACCGCTGGGGCCCATGAAGGCCGACATAAATCACAAGATGATCCCCACGGGTGCCATGCTGGAAATGCAAGCCATCAAGCCCTAAAACTACGGCAAAGCGGGATTTGATCTGGCCCCAGTCGTACTGGCGCGGGGGGCACTGAATGGCACCTGCTAAGATTAACAATCAGACCAGGATAGCGACCTGCGTCGTGGATCTCAGCACATACTGCGGGCATCTCGGCTGCTACGAGGGCAAGGTCGTCGGCGAAGCCAGGCGTGCGCATGGGCGTAGAGAGCCGCCTCCTTAGTACATATTTGTGGATAGGATTTAACACGATGGCCAATACTACGCCCGGAAGAAGGCAACCGCGTTTCATCCCGCGACGGGCCAAACAACCAATGTCACTGCTCGAAACAGAACCACGGCGAATACTAAAAATAATCCAGACCTGGGAGTGTAGCGCGGTGATGGCTGTGACAATCTAGTCGGGAATCCGATAAGCACGCAAAACTCGAACTATCCATCCGCGATGAACGCTGGGCAATGCATTGCGAAAGTCGCATCGGCACCCGCCCGAGTTGGGGCAAGCGACGGTGCGGGGCCAACCGAAGGGGGGGCCGTCGAACCCCACAATGTTCTCAATCGTCGACCTTCCTGCGACGAAGCCCCGTTGCGATGGCTCCACAACGTCGCCAGCAACAAAATTAAGCGGCCTGGCAATCAGGGAGGAGATTGGCTTGTTACCAGAGTTCGAGAGGGAGAGTAGGCAAGCGCGAGCGGCTTCTCGCGTTCCAGCCCCACCCTTTCCAATGGCACCCATGGGCGAGAACCCAGCTCGGCAGACATGAAATTCGGGCGGGAGTTGCGAGCGCCCGCTGCGCAGGCAAGTCAGGGCCTCGTGCACGGTGCCAATCGCAAGATCACCGGCAGCTCGCCAGGCGCTGCATGGAACAGCATCGGGGCTAGGGGCGGTGTCTTACTTGTTCATAGTAAGATGGGCCACAGAGGCCCCATCGGCAACCCAATCGATATATTGGTTTATACAGGAATTATATCGACCACCCTGAGGACCCAGAGGGGCAGCTTCATCGAGGAACGGACAATGGACATCAGGGCCTGCGAGTCAGAAGCGGCGAACACCTCGCCCCAGCATCGCGAGAGAAGGCCGGCCACCTGGTCTGGACCTTCGGCGGCGCGCCCCAGAGGGGGCCGAAGGTGGCCGAGAAAAAGACGAGGCCGCATCGCGGCTCAACCAGAAGCAAGACGACGAACGCGATCCGTCTGAGACTGACGAGCAGCCTGAGACAGGTCGGGATCTAGACGGATAGCGCTCTCTCGCTGCTGGGGCACACCGCGCCACGCTGAAACACGGGATAAGCGCGCGGGAACTGCACGCAACGCGGCCGCAGATCTGCAAGAGCCGCGCGCAGAAGGCGGAAGCAGAGCGGGATCTTAGCGTCGTCACAATTAAAACCAATTTCCTAAACTTCAAATTTCACTTGCTCGGCAACAAAGCGGAACATATCATTGATATCCTGGGGCTTTGCAAACGGGTCGGGGTGGGCGTCGGGAACCTCGCGCAGCTCGCGGACAGAAGACGCGAAGGTGGGGTGCTGGATAACCCACGAAGCAATCGGCGCGTTTTCGGGAAGTCGGCTTTCGGGGAACTTGAGTGGAAGACGGGGGCGTGATCGGGCGGCTTGCCGAGGAGATAATTCTCCGGCCCGCGGAGGAACGCATCGATGAGAGAGAAGGAAGCAGGGGGGAGACTGGCAATACATATATATATATATACATATACACAATAAACTTCGGGCATAGCTGGGATCGCGGGGGCCATCGGCACGGCGGGTCAAATGGGGCCGGCGCGTTTCAGCATAGCGAGGGCAGACGCCGCCATAACGATTAGCAGGACGACGAGGAGGCAAATATTCACGACCAGAGACAGCATCACATCTAGCTCCCCCCTGGCAGCGGCAAACACCGAGAATGAATGCCGCGGGCCTCGGGGGAGGCAGCAGGGCAGCGCGCAACTGGTAGAAGCGAGTCCTGACATCAGCTTTCGCTACGCCAGGGGCAATGTGCAAGCAGGAAACCTGGGCGCACTCCGTCTGAGAGGCCAGAGCGAGTGCACAAAGTCTGCCAGGGAACGACTCCAAGAAAATAATTGCGCTGAAACCCGCGCCGAAAGAATCCTCGACCAGGATCAGAATACCTCCAGAGCCAGAGTTGGGACCAACGACCCATGTCCTGAGACGCCTTTCATATCGCGCAGTGCCCCGCCCAGTTCGGCCCGCGCGCCGCGGGGCTCCCGAATGCGAGCGGTGGCGCGCAGAGAGAGGAGGCGATGCTCGTTCTGGCTGCTACGGCGATCGGACCAGGGAGACAGAAGGAGCACCTGCGAATTCCACGCGGGAGCACTGAGAGCGGAGGGGGACGGCAGACGACGCGCAGGGGACGGAGAAGGGACAGACGGAGGGGGCGGGGGAGCAGCCTGGACCCCAATCGCAGGCTGCACAGTGGCAATGCTCGCAGGCTCGCGGAAGGCTCGCGGTGATATTCCCTAGCGGCTCGCGGCGTGGAGCTGGCTGGTGGCGCCCGCGACGATTGCGTTGATCTGCGACGCCTCAATGCCCCACTCGCGAAGCACTTCGTAGCGCGGCTGGAAGTTCTCGGCGCGCATGCCACTGTGAGCACAGGATGCAAGTGGCCGGGCCTCGTCGTCAGCCATGGCCATCAACAGACCCTTGAATCCTTCGACGCCCAACTTAGTCTTAGCGCCCCACAGCGACGACCGTGTGGGGAGGTCCTTCACAGGCTGGCATGGATTCGACAAATTCTGCTGACGGTGCCGAACAAGGACAGGAAGGTCACCGCGACAGCGAGGCGGCGTGACCGTGTTCAGACGAGAATCTCTCCATGCCATCTGGCTCTCATTGGCAGCGTGCAAGAATTGCGTGGCGACGGCCCCAGAAGGGAACTGGATCTCGTAGCTATGATATGCTCCTTTGCATGTGGCGACGGAGTCGTGCAAGAGTGCGGGGAAACGCGTATTGAGCTGATTGTGGAACTCCTCGCGGACGCGACCGAGGACGGGGCGGGGCCAAGTTCCGATGCATTTGTTATTCGGATTGCTCGGGCGATCGACATGCGTAGCATGGCCAGGAGGTGCACCAATCGGACCAGGACGAGGACGACGGCCATGAATTGGCACATCGCCACCAGAGGAACTGGCGGTGGAAGCAGCACTAGAACCCGCTTGCTGAAAACTTCGGAGCTCCTCGATCTGCTTCTGCTGGCGCTCAAAGTGCATCTGCATGGTGGTGGGGGCTTGATCGATGCGAGCTGATATGGGTACCAACGGTTCTTCGCGATAGCCAATTTAATTCCATATCTGGATATGACCGTCCCTCATATGCGCAACAACCAGCGAGGATAACTGCTCCATCATGTCATTCATCTGCTTTCAAATAATGGTGCGCGACGGGTGATCATTGCTGCGACTGCGATCCGATGACAGTGGCATCTGTGATCGAGCACGCTGAGCACTCCGAGACGGCTGACGTCGCGGGCCTACTGACGAGCTCCTCTGGTTGTGACGTCGCCCACCCACTGCACCGGTGAAGAACAGACGGCGAGAGACAGGTAGGGTATCGGCGGAGATGTAAGAGGATAAAGATTTGCCAGAATGCCGAGGGCGACCAGTCAGCAGGAGGGGGCGCTGGCCCCCCCCCCAGCGCGGGTCACTCGAAACCACCTCGAGACATGGTTTACTTGAGCCTACATGGCCCTGGAAGTGAAGAGGCGAGGAGAGGAGGAGGAGGAGGAGGAGGAGGAGGAGGAGGAGGAGGAAGAGGAAATTGGGGGCGAGAAAGAAAAGAGGGGGGAGGAAGAGGGGAAGAGGAGAGGAGAGGGAGAGGCGAGCCGGAAGAGAGGACTCCGCTGGCAACACTTTACAAGCGCGATAGAACCCTATGGCACAGGGGAGGGAGAGGAGGTGGGTTAAACAAGACGGAGCAGCTCAGCCTGGAGCTGCCTCGGCAAAGCGGCCCCGCCAACGACGCGAGCCGCCTTCGCAGCGCGGCGCGCCATGCCGCCTCGGGCACCCCGGCCCTCTCCGCCGGGACGGACACGAGCGCGGCCACGCGGGGCGGCACCGAAGTCGCCCAGCCTGTGCACGGCCGGGCAGCCAGCGCTTGCCAGCGTGGGGCCGCCGCGCCGCACTGGACTGGAGGCAGGCGACCCGGCCGGGGCCCTGCGAAGCCGCGTGGGCGGCGCCCGGGCGCCACCCCCGAGAAGGGCCTCGGCGGCCTCGGCAGCGCCTCGCTGCGGCAAGCTCTGTCTGCCCTGCAGCCCACGGCCGCCGGGGGCGGGGGGGCGGCTGCCCAGCGGGCGCGCCGGCCGCCGCCGCCGCCGCCTGCACTGGAGGTGCGCCCTGCGCTGGCTGGCGTGGGCAGCGAATGCCCGCCGGCAGTGCAAAAAGGTTTCGCCCGCAGACCGCCCAGGATCGACGCCAAGACCTCTCCCAGAAAATCTGCAACCTCGACCGATCAACGACGGCGACAGCGACGACGACGACGACGACGACCACGCCGCCCTCGATAGCGCCGTCGACGCTGACGCCCAGGACGCCCGCGCCGCCGACTGAGACGACGGCGGCGGCGACGACCGACTCCTCCTTGACGACGGCATCGGTGTGAACAAAGTGCAACGCCCAGACCTCAGGGACGACGACGACGACGACGACGACGACGACGACGACGACGACGACGACGACGGCGACGACAGCGACGGCGACGACAGCGGCGGCGGCGGCCGCGGCGGCGGCGCGGCGACGACGACGACGACGACTCCTGCGGCGGCGGCGGCGGCGGCGGTCGCCTCGTCGCGCTCCGCGCGCGCGGCGTCGCGCTCCCGCTCGGCAACTCGCGCTCGCTCCTGAGGCCAGAAGGGGGAGGCCGCCGCTGCCGCCGCCGCCGCCCGTGCGGACGCCGCCGCCGTCGGGGGCAGCGTCGTCGTCGCTCGGGCGGTCGGCCACGTGCAGAAGGGGCCCAGGCGGGCACAAACAGATCGACACAGAGTCCAGGATTCCCTACAGGTTTTCCCGGAAGTGCCGCTTCCCCTCTGCTTCCTATATCTTCCAGAGCTCGTCTGGAAATCAAGTTTCGCTTGTGTTTGTGATGATTCGTCCTTCCTGAGCGTAGGGGCAATAATTGTAAAGGAGCCGAGGACTGCAAGAGAGGAGACTTTCCTGGGCACTTGCGGGTCCCGAATGGGGCCCCTGGGCCCCCCAGAAGGACCAAGGCCCCATGCGTGTTCCTCGTTTCACCCCACGTTTACTGCCCTTACCTTACCAACAGCCCGAATCGTCCAGCGGAGGAAAAGATACGGGCACTGCTGATGTGAGTCCAAGCGCTAGCGAAAACACCGTTGGCACCAAAACTACCAAAAATGCTTGAGCAGTCCATGATCGCCTCAGTCGCGCCTCTCGACATCACGCGAACCGCGGCAGGCAACAACGACTGAAACGCTAGCTGGGGGTCACCTCCGGTGGGGGGGGGAACAACAACTGGCACGCGTGCCCTGGCTTTTGCACCAAGGAGCTGCGAGAGACTGGAGGCTTTCGCCTCCTTCCTCCGGGAGTTTCGTTTTGTGGCCGTGGGGAGGAAGACGAACGACGAACGAACGAACGACGACGACAAACGAGAATAAAGAGGTCCGAGCTCTAGAGCACAGCCGTGCAAGACATTAATACATCTTTCGCCGCCAAGATCGCTGCCATCCCGCGCCCTGAGAGCGGACGAGGGGGGGACGCTTCCTCCCTTCCTAATTTTCCGGCGCTGGCACCTGCGCCTCCCTCGTCGCCACGGCTAGATCCGCCTCGATAGCCTGGTCGGAATGCCCCCCCGGGAAGGGTCCGGGGACCCTAGGCCTGAAGAACATCCCTCAAAAACATGAGACCCTCCGTCGGCAAAAATCTGCGCCGGCGCAAGCTCCAGGCCGCTGACGCGCATTCCCCCCTGAGCACGCCCTGCCGCGTCGCGCGCCGCAGCCGCTGCTGTCTCGTTCGCCCCCCTCTTTTTATCCATGCTGGAACTCTGTTTGATTATTGTTGTGGTTGGGGAACTGGGTCTGAGCAGTGCCCCTGACGCGTTGTGTGGGACACATGCGGACGGTCCCACTGGGGGCTTCGGTGCAGCTCCCTATTGAAGGCCACGAAACGCTGTAGTGGGTGGGTGAAAATACCAAATTGGGTTTCCCGGGCGCATGCGGACGGTACCACTGGAGGCTTCGGTGGAACTCCCTGTGGGGCCACGAAACGCTGTAATGGGTGGGTGGAAGTGCCAAAGTGGGCTTCCGGGATTCACGTGGACGGTCCCACTGGGGGCTTCGGTGAAATTTCCGATTGGGCAACGAAATGATGTACTGGGTGGGTGAAACAACCAAATTGGGTGTGCGGGACGCACGTCAGCGGTCACACTGGGGGCTTCGGTGGTATGGGGCCACGAAGCGCTGTACTGGGTGTGGCGGACGCATGTGGCCACCCCCATTGGGCCCTTCGGTGAAGTTCCGTGGGGGGCCACGAACGCTGTACTGGGTGTGGCGGACGCATGTGCCCCCCCCCCATGGGGCCTTCGGTGGAGCTCCCTGTGGGGCCACGAAACGCCGCACTGGGTGTGGCGGACGCACGTGGTACACCCCATTGGGGCCTTCGGTGGAGCTTCCTATGAGGCCACGAAGCGCCGTGCTGGGTGTGGCGGGCGCATGTGGCACACCCTACGGGGGCCTTTGGTGGAGCTCCCTGTGGGGCCACGAAACGCCGTACTGGGTGTGGCGGACGCGTGTGGTACACCCCGCGGGGGTTTTCGGTGGAGCTCCCTTGGGGGCGACGAAGCGCCGTGCTGGGTGTGGCGGACTCACGTGGCACACCCCGCTGGGGCCTTAGGTGGAACTCCCTATAGGGCCACGAAACGCCGCACTGGGCGTGGCGGACGCACGCGGTACACCCCGCTGGGGGGCGGGGCGCGGGAGAGGGAGGAGACGTAGGGACCGTCTCTTCATAATGAGGACCCAACACCACAGGATGCGTTGGACAAATCATTCATTTCACCGATCTGGCCTGGCGGGCGCTCCAGAGGCGGACGCCGCGCGCGCCCTGAAGCGGCGAGCCGAGAAACGCAGGGCCGCGCCCTCGCTTGAGCGCGCGCGCCGATCTGCGGCGCGGCGCGCGCGGCCCTGCGCCTGAGGCTTGCGGAGGATGACGGTGCACATATTCGTTTGGGCATGAAGGTTCCCGTCGACATTGCCGGGTCGCCTTGAAATACGCGCTGATTGATTGGACGGGATCAAGCCGCGACTATATAAGCACATGTGGTCTCAATGTCTATTCTGGGGCCGCTCGAACCAACCGAAAAGCCGATGCGCCGCCCATCGCGTCGCTTTTCACATATCAATGAAAATGCATCTACAGCGCGCGCGTCATTCTCGAGGAGCCCGGCAGTGTCTCGCGATGGCCGCGCGAGCTTGGTTTACACGTTCCAACGAAGCAGCAAGCAGCGGAACGAAGAGGGCGCCGTGTAATAATTCAATTCAGCGTCTGATTAATATTTCTGGCTCCGGGTTGAATCCCGTGGCCTGCTTCCCCCACGGCCAGGGGGAATCCCGCCGATCGCGGGCGAGCCGTGCCGACTTGACGTCGCGCCACGACCCGCTCTAATCCTTGCTCCGCCGCCGCAATGCACTCGGCGCTCAAGGACGCAACCTTATCCGTGGAGATCCTGCCGTTGACTTCCATCACGTCCCGAGCGGTCGCAGCGCCGCGCTCGGCGCAGCGAAGCCCTTCGAACGCGCGGCTGCGCGTCGCCGTCAGAAAAACGGGGCTCGGAAGGATCCGCCGCTGCAGAACGGCAGTCGCTCGCGCCAGCGATCCGCGCCTGAAGTTCACCTGCCCCTCGTGCTCCGGCGCGCCCGCGGGGGCGGCCTCGAAGCGTCGAGGCCCGACCGCTCCGAGCCAGCTGAGCCTTTGGCGCGGGATGTCCATGAGGAGCTCATGGACATCGACGGCTTCGGCCCCCATGGTGAAGCGGTTCTGGGCGCGGCCCCGAGCTGGTCGTTGAGGCCCCTCAACTTGTGCGCCGCGCTGCGCGCAGTGAGCTGGTTGATAATGCTGATGGAGGTGGCTTTGATAGCCGACTGGAGGACTCTGCGGCGCGAGCTTCTTGATCGCGTCATCCGTTGTGGCGGCGGCGCAAGACATGGCCAGAGGGCCGCGCCAACACGTAGACTTCACGAGCACATGTGATTGCGAGGCAGCACTCCTGCCCTGCAACAACGAGCCAAAATTGCGTAGGGGGGGGAAAAACGTAGATCATTGTGTCTTGACGGCTGCCTCGTCGCGCCCCCCCCCTGCCAAGTTGCGATCGAGTAGCGCGAAAGACGCGCGCGGCGGCGGCGGCGGCGGGCGGGCGGTGGTGGTGGGTGGGGCGTGGGGGGGGGGGGGGGGTAATTGATTCAGGCGCTACTTGTAAGTGGGTTAGCGAAGCCCGTTCTATCCTGGATCGATAGGGATGCGAAGCAGTTACCAAACTCAGCATGAGGTACCCTGGACGCGGGCGACCGCGCTTTCCACATACTACCCCCCGATGTTCAATCACATCCGGCGGCCAACTGATCCAGGCCAGGGAAGCGTTTAGGGCGAGAGGCTTCTGGTTAGCCAACATACATCAAAGTATGCGTCGTTATACCACACATTCAACCAACCTGTGCTCAACGTCCATCCGCTTGTATCCCCGACGCAGTCGGAGGTGGGCCCTTCGGCAACGGAGATTTGCGGCAACGCGGGCGGCCGCGATGGCGCGCCAGTCGCGCTCTGGGCGCCGTCGCACTGCCGCGGGCACGTTCGACGGCCGCAGTCCTTGGGGCAGCCCTGCGCGGGGGCTGCCTTGGCGGCGGAGGCGGCGGCCCCCTCTCCACCTCATTCGGCGACGACGCCGACGGCGGTGGCCTGGCCTTCGCCTCGGGCGGTCTGGGCTCGCCCTTCGCCTCGGGAGGAGGGGGCGCTGGGCGCGTCCATCTGTCCCCCCCTGCCCGGCCCCGTGGATTCTCTGGGCCGCGGTAGTTGCCGCTCGGAGGCGGCGCCGCTGCTGGGCCCGCTGCTGGCCGCTACGTCGGCGGCCCCGTCGATGAGCCGCCGGCGGCGTCGCCGCGGGGCGAAGTCCCGGTCGGTGATAACCGCCGATGAATTCTCCTCCCCCTTAAAAAATCCCAGGTGGTGGCGGACGCGATGCCTCGGGAAAACCCCTCCCCGGCTTCGCAGAAATCATCGGCTGCCCCTTCCAAGCCGGGTCTGGCGGAGCATTGCGCGAGCTGCCTCTCGGGCTGACCGTCGCAACCGCAGAGAAATACCATCTGTTGGCACTTAGTGGCCGCTAGCGACTTGCGGCGGCCGTTCAATGGCACCGCGGCACTTAGCATCCGCGATAATGACCACTGAGCGGCGCCTAGCGGTCGCTGCTGGCCCCGAGAAATACCGTTGAGCGGCAGGTAGCGGCCGCTAATGGCTCCGAGAAATACCAAGTAGCGGCACCTGTTGGCCGGAATTTGAACTCCATGTAGCGGCACGTAGTAGCCCGAGATCTACCATTTAATGGCACTTAGTGGCCGTTCACAGTTCCGAACATTACCGTGTAGTAACACTTAGTGGCCGTTAGTGGTTCCGAGAATTATCATTTGGTGGCGCCTAGTGGCCGCGAAGCCCAAACTGGGCCTCGCGCGTGTAAACTACGGCGCGGGGTCGCCGACCTCCGTGAAATCACAAGCGCGTGAGTGAGACCGCCGGCCCAATCGGGGCAAATTCGACGACGTCCCACAATTCCCCAAGATGGCCACATGCGGGATATAATGCTTCACCCACAACCACTTCGAATGCGCAGCGCTGTCCACCCATCCAAAGCACGGCCTTTCCCCGCGCCTGCCCAAGCCACCTTCGGAGAAATGCGGGAAGGCATCATTCGCCCATTCTGGTCGTTGAGTCCTGGGGTCGCTCGCATCCCCCGCGAGGCCCACTGACGTCTGGTAATTATCGAAGTGAGCCAGCAGCCCCTCGGAGGTCATCCCGTGGCAGGCGCTCGCCCCCCGGCAACCGCGGTGCTACATGCGACCCGCCAGCAGGAAACACTATCATTGTTCGCGCTGTCTGACGAGCCCATTTCCAGGAGCCTGGGGCCCGCGCTTCGCCAAGCGAGACAGAGCGAGCACTGCGCCGCGAAGTTAGCGCAAGCAAAATTGACGCCAAGGCCTGCATTCTTATCCCGAGGCGCCAACGCACGACCTTGTCCTAGCCGCGATACTTGCGTCCCCCGGCGAAGGCGCCCCCGAGCGCAACCGTCGCGATTCGCGATGTTGCGCCAAAAATGGTCCGTGGCCTCTTGGGCCCACCGGCAAGCGTGCATGGCGCGCTGGTCTGTGGTCGTTTACGATATCTGCATGCGGAAGTTGCAATTGGTTTGATCATCCATCCTTTTGGCAGTCACGATGGCCGAGAACTTCTTCGCCTTCACTGACCAGTCGGGGAGCTGCCGCTCGTGGCCCCGAATCACTGGAAAAGGCGCAATCGACGCCACCTTTACCCAGAAGGCCCTCTACAGCTCGTCGGGGAGCATGGCTCCACTCCCCTGCACAGCGTAGTCGGGCCTTTGCGACGCATTCACGGAAAAGCCGACGATTCCCCGTTTGAACCTTGAACCTGGGGCCGTTCGGGTCGGTGAACTTGGGCAGTCGCAAATGAGCGCTCATCTTTCCGGTGGCTTCTGCGACATCTGCCGGCCCGCGCCCGGCGCCGAGGCCGAGGATCTGGCGCGGGCAAGGCGCTTGGCGCCGCGGGGCGACATGGGCGCGCCAGACGCCCTCCGTCTTCTCCTTGCGCGCATTTCCACAGTTGGCGGTCTGCACGTCGCCTCCTTGCGTCGGCGTCCCCACGCGCGGCTTCTCCACCCTGAAGTCGCAAAAATCGACGGGGTCGCAGGGCTGTTCCTTGCCGCGTTTGCAGCGGGTGCGGCGCCCAGCCGGACTGCGCTTTTCGGTCTCGATGTCCGTCGGGGCGCTCTGTGCCAAGTCGACCAAGTCGCGCGTCTCCTTCGCGAGCGCGACGCATTATCCTCTCAGGGCTCGGCGGGGTCGTCGACGACGGCTGCGGCGCAGGGGCGCCCGAAGACGTTCGGGGCGTCAAACGCGCGGGCGAACGTAGCCCCCCAGATGCCGCAAAGGCGGCGGTGCGAGACGCGCGCCGGGATCTCGTCGACGGGAAGACTTGGCTTCCTCGCCGGGGGTAATCGGCGCGCGGCACCGACGCGCGTCGCCTCTTCCCTACCTCTCGCGAGCCCGGCTGGCCCGCGCGGGCTGGGCGCCCCGATAGTGGCCGGCCCAGGCGCGGGCGGTCGCGTGGCGCGCGGCGAGGGGGTCAAGGGGGCAGCCGCGCATTCGCGGGGGCTACCTGGAGGCGCGCGGGCGGCGCTGGCCCCGATGCCCGATCGGTCTTGGGCCGACGCGACAGCGGGCGCGCGCGAGCCAAGGGCGCGCGCTAGACAGGTGGCAACGGCAGCAGGCCCTTCAGCCGCATTCGCAACCAACGCATGTGCACGCTTGGCAAACTCGCCAGCGCAATCCTCAGCAATCTTACAATCCCGTCCGCGCGCATCAACGCGACGGCGCCACTCATAGCAGAATGCGAAGCAACTCCGCAGCTTTTTCATATATAACCCCTCCGCAAAAGCAAGGCCATAGACGCACCCATGTAACTTTACCCATAACATATTTCCCTACCTAGGCTCTGCCTAGAAGGGTTCTTACTCGGGAGCATAAAAGGGCCGAGCAGCGGGGCCCTTCCCGGGCGGTCCCCCCAGTATCCGCCCCGCGGTTCCCCCAGTGACGTCCCCTTAGCTTAGCGCTGCCTATCTCATCTTAGCTTAGCCTAGCTCAACTTAGTTTAGCTTAGCTTAGCTTAGCGCAGCACTATCATAGCACAGCATAGCATACCATGGCATCGCATAGCGCAGCATAGCATAGCGCCGCATGACATAGCATAGCATAGCGTATCATAGCATAACATAGCATATCATAGCGCAGCATAGCATAACATATCATAGCTTAGCATAGCAAAACGCAGCATAACATATCATAACACGACATATCATAGCGCAACATAGCATATCATGGCATAGCGCAGCATAGCATGGCGTAGCATAGCACGCCATATCATTGTACATCACAGCATAGCGCAGCTCAGCATATCATAGCATGGTCTAGCACCGCATAGCGCAGCAAATCATCGCATAGAATTGGCTGAAGCAACAGCACCGGCAAACAAAAGCAAAGCAACAACAACAGCATACACAAAAGCATAAACAAAGGCAAGGCAATGTGAATCAAAAAACAAGCAAATGCGAAAGTGTAGATGTAGATGTAAATGTAGGTGTAGATGTGGATGTAGGTGTCTGTGTAGATGTATATGTAGATGTAGATGTCGGTGTATATATACGTGTAAATGTATTTGTAGGGTTGAGTCTCGCTGTTGATGTTGATGTTGATGCAGATGCAGGTGAGGATGTTAATGTAGCTGTCGGTGTAGAGGTAGATGTTGCTTTCCTAGATGCTCCAACTCCTCGGTAGGGTCGCACCGGAATAAATTTCTTAACAAGGTATTCAATCACTTGATGATCACGCCAATCTTGACAAGGGGTCGGCCATTCTGAGCATGCGTTACCATTTTGCTGCAGTGCCTTCTCCATTAAGTTCTGAAAAACATATGAATGTCGTGTTGTGGCCCATTAGCCTCTTCAGTGCCCTCTGATCGCCGTTTCTATGGCACGTGACTTCATTCGCGCATTGCTAGGGTGAGCCGCCCGCGCAAGGAACGGGGCCCCGCGGCGTAATGCGGGCACCGCAGTGGTTAACAACCTCCTCCACGGCGCAGGCTAAACCTGCTTCCGTAATCATATCTTGATCCTCTGCCATCGCACCACGCTACAATTCTGATCGATCGTTTCCTCTGGTCGGCCCAGCCTGCTATTCGGCCTGCAGCGGAATTCCAGCCCCCGCGGCCGGCGTCGTCTGGGCGTCGCCGGCAACGGGGCTCTCGACATAGTCAGCGCACACATCGGCAGCGGCACACTCCGACGCTTCAGCGCTAGTCATTCTCACTCGGGGTTTTGCCTCTTTCTTGGGTTACCCCTGATGGGGCGATCGGGCATCTTCGTTGCCTTCTTGCCAGCCCCCCCCCGCCAATGACGAGAGACGAATTCGATCCGAGCCCAGACTTGAGGGCCCACCCGGGCATGATAGCAAGGCCCCCCCACCGTAAAATACAAACCCCATGCAACTGTTACGGCCACTCGCTGCCCAAAACATCAGGGCAACAGCCTGAATCAGGCAGATCACGTTGGCCCAGGAGGGAGGCTGTTCAAATTCTTCTGCATCGACGTCAGCGGCTTGATCCTGTGTCGGACAGTGCGCCAAATCGGTGATGCCTCTCGCAAATTCTTCCGTCGCGGCTACTGCGTCCATTCGATGGGTCCGCGGCAAATGCATGGGTTTTCTCTATCCCCCGGCTTTGCAGACCTTCGCGACTGCCTGGTTATCCCCCATGAATTCAGCCTTCGGAGGTTCCCCAAGCAAGCGTTCCCACAACGGCAATGCAGGCAGTGACTCTCTCGGCACTGCCTCCTCCGCCGATGCGATCTCTGCCTCGAGAGTACCGCGAGATGTAGCGACCTGTCGTCTTGAGTTGCAGCTCTGAAAGGCCTGGGCATGAGGCCCCCACAACTTTTCATCATTAGCGCTCGTGCTGGGATGTGTCCTGATATCTCTGGCCAGGTCCGCATCCGCGCATTGCTTTGTCCGGACTTCCGCAGGTTCGTCCCTTACCCAAGATGTCACTCACTAGCGTAATGTCGCCTTAATGTAACATATGTGTTGGACGAGCTCGATGTCCCGCTGTTCGGCCCACTCAGTAACGCATGACGCCAATGTACACGCTGCTCGAAGCAAGTCGTGCCTGGCTATCCTTGCCCACTAGAGGATCTGCATTAAAACCTTCGCTGCGATCGTCTGCAGCTCCCCCGATGGAGCCGGCGGTCGAAGGTTCGGGGGCCCGTCATCCACCATTGGGCACCCGCCGACAGCTGGAACTGTATTTTCAGGACCCACATTTGCGTCAACCCTTCAGCATTCCGCGATTGCTTCCTCGGCCGGGCGAACCCCTTCCCCTACGGAGACCAGCCTGCCCGTCCTCTAAGCTCGTCAACTCAGGGCCGTAAGGGATACCAGCTAGCAGGTGCGTCTCAGGGTCTGTATATGTCAACTCGGCGTAGAGCTTGACGCACAATGCGAAGACATGTTCGAAATCATATTCCATCACCTGTACCTTTTCCTCTTGGCCTTGGCAGATAAGGCTCCTTGGGCACCTCTTCCTCAATGTCGCTGACATGCTCATCGGTCAGCTTGGCCGGGCCAGCGGGCGTAAAGAAACACCTGACGTCCTCGTTCGTAGACGTCCGTGCCTCAGGACAACAGGGAACGGCGATTCTCTCGGGGCCCCCCGGACAGCATGCATTGTCGCCTGCGGATTGGTAGAAAAACAACGTTGTAATGTTCCTGGGGCCTATAGTGCCCCCCCGGAAGCTCGGCATTGATAATATCCCTGCAAGCCTCTCGTGGACCCGTTCAGTCCTCTACTTCTTCCCACGTGCCGTAATCAATGGTAACGCGCCGGACGACTGATTTCAAATCAGACCCAGATGGCAGGGGCGGCCTGAAGTGTCCCGCGCTGGCGGCATATCGCACCCAGACCTGCTGATCTGGTGATACAGGGCATGACCTGTCACTGGGATCGTTCCTACTGCCATGGCCAAGCTGTGGTCATAGAAACCAGCGTTGGCCGCCGCTGCATCAGTCGGTTTCTTTGCCTTCGGGAGCGAAAGGGTCTAACGCAGTCGGATTTTCGCCCTGCCAGACAATCCACCTTTCAGAGAGCCTGTGCTCATGATACAACTTTCAGGGAGCCCCTGCCTCCTCCTTGTCCCCCCCTTCCTCCTTCTCCTGCTCCGATCCAATCCGCGATGGATCCTGGCCATCCCTGAGGCAAGATGGGCTCCCTCTGCCTCCTCCTTTCGGGTCGGGCGAAAGGGGGGGATAGCAAAGAGGGGGTTTGAGAATCAGCTCACGTAGCTGATTTTCCCGGCGCCTCTCGGCGCCAGAGGCGGCCATGTATCGAGGAATGGGCCCCTCGGTGGGGCCGAAACCAGCTACATGCAGCAAATTTCGTACCCCCCCTTTCCCTATCCCCCCTTTCGTCCGGCCCGATCCTTGTCCGCCCTACCCTTCCTCCTCCTGTTCGGACCCACTCCGCGATGGATTCTGGCCGGCCCCGAGGCTGGATGGATTCCCTCAGCCTCCTTGTGCCCCGTCCTTCCTCCTCCTCCTGCTCCGATCCAACTTCCTAGTCCTCCTGCTCCGATCCAATCCGCGATGGATCCTGGCCAGCCCCGAGGCAAGATGGGTTCCCTCTGACTCCTGCTTGTCCCCCTCCCTTCCTCCGCCTGGTGCTCCGATCTAATCCGCGATGGATGCTGGCTGACCCCGTGGCAAAATGGGTTCCCTCTGCCTCCTCCTTGTCCCCCCACCTTCCTCATCCTCCTTCTCCTACTCCGATCCGATCCGCGATGGAGGATCCTGGCCGACCTCGAGGCCAGATGGGTTCCCTTTGCCTCCTCCTTGTCCCCCCCCTTCCTCCTCCTCCTGCTCCAACGTCCTCCTCCTCCTCCTGCTGCGATCCAATCTGCGATGGATCCTTGCCGGCCCCGAGGCCAGATGGGTTCCCTCTGACTCCTGCTTGTCCGCTCCCCCCTTCCTCCTCCCCCTGCTCCGATCAAATCCGCGATGGATCCTGGCTGCCCCCGAGGCAAAATGGGTTCCCTCTGCCTCTTCCTTGTCCCCCCACCTCCTTCCTCCGCCTCCTCCTGCTCCGATCCAATCCGCGATGGATCCTGACCGGCCCCGAGGCCAAATGGTTTCCCTTCTGTCTACTCCTCCTTGTCCGTCCCCCCTCCCTCCTCGTCCTGCTCCGATCCATTCCGCGATGGATCCTGGCCGGCCCCGATGCCATGTGGGTTCCCTCTGCCTCTTCCTTGTCCCCCCCTTCCTCCTCGTCCTCCTCCTCCTCCTCCTCCTCCTCCTCCTGCTCCGATCCACTCCGCGATGGATCCTGGCTGGCCCCGAGGCCAGATGGGTTCCCTCTGCTTCCTCCTTGTCCTCCTTCCTCCTCCTCCTGCTCCAACTTCCTCCTCCTCCTGCTGCGATCCAATCCGCGATGGATCCTGGCCAGACCCGAGGCCAGACGTGTTCCCTATGCCTACTCCTTGTCCGTCCCCCCTTCCTCCTCCCCCTGCTCCGATCCATTCCGCGATGGATCCTGGCCGGCCCCGAGGCGGGGTGGGTTCCCTCTGCCTCCTGCTTGTCCCCTCTTCCTTCTACCTCCTCCTCCTCCTGCTCCGATCAAACGTCCTCCTCCTTCTCCTGCTCCGATCCAATCCGCGATGGATCCTGGCCGGCACCGAGGCCAGATGGGTTCCCTCTGCCTCCTCCTTGTCCCCCACCTCCGCCTCTTGCCCTGATCCGATCCACGATATGGATCCTGGCCAGCCCCGAAGCCGGATGGCTTCTCTCTGCCTCCTCCTTGACCCCCCTCATTCCTCCTCCTCCTCCTCCTCCTCCTCCTCCTCCTGCTGCGATCCAATTGGCGATGGATCCTGGCCAGCCCCGAGGCCAAATGGGTTCTCTCTCTGCCTCCTCCTTGTCCCCCCTTCTTCCTCCTCCTGTTCCGATACATTCCGCGATGGATCCTGGCCGGCCCCGAGGCCGGGTGGGTTCCCTTGTCCGCCCTCCCCTTCCTCCTCCTCCTCCTCCTCCTGTTCCGATCCAATCCGCGATGGATCCTGGCCGGCCCCGAGGCCGGATGGGTTCACTCTGCCTCCTCCTCCTGCTCCGATCAAACTTTCTCCTCCTCCTCCTCCTCCTGTTCCGATCCAATCCGCGATGGATCCTGGCTGGCCCCGACGCCAGATGGGTTCCCTCTGCCTCCTCCTTGTCCTCCTCCTCCTCCTCCTGCTGCGGTCCAAATTTCTCCTCCTCCTGCTCCGATCCAACTCCCTACTCCTCCTGCTGCGATCCAATCCGCCATGGATCCTGGCTGGCCCCGAGGCCAGATAAGTTCTCTCTGCCTCCTCTTTGTCCCCCACCTTCCTCCTCCTCCTGCTCCTATCCAATCCGCGATGGATCCTGGCCGGCCCCGAACCAAATGAATTCCCTCTGCCTCCTCCTTGTCCGCCCTCCCCTTCGACCTCCTTCCTCCTCCTCCTGCTCCGATCCACTCCGCGATGGACTCTGGCCGGCCCCGAGGCTGGGTGGGTTCCCTCTGCCTCCTCCTTGTCTCCCCTCCTTCTCCCCCTGCTGCGATCCAATCCGCCATGGAACCTGGCCGGCCCCGAAGCCGGATGGGTTCCCTCTGCCTCCTCCTTGTCCGCCCCTTCCTCCTCCTCCCCCTGTTCCGATCAAATCCGCGATGGATCCTGGCCGGCCCCGAGGCCGGATGGGTTCTTTCTACCTCCTCCTTGTCCGCCCCTCATTCCTCCTCCCCCTGCTCCGATCTACTCCGCGATGGATCCTGGTCGGCCCCGAGGCCGGATGGGTTCTCTCTGCCTCCTCCTTGTCCGCCCCTCCTTCCTCCTCCCCCTGCTCCGATCCACTCCGCGATGGATCCTGGCCGGCCCCGAGGCCGGATGGGTTCTCTCTGCCTCCTCCTTGTCCGCCCCTTCCTCCTCCTCCTCCTCCTCCTCCTCCTCCTCCTCCTCCTCCTCCTCCTCCTCCTGCTCCTCCTCCTCCTCCTCCTCCTCCTCCTGCTCAGGCACGTCCTCCGCTTCGTTCGCCGCCCGCTGAAGCATCCGCACCACGTCCCGCACCCTGGCGGGGGGAGGGGCGGGCGCCGAGCATCTGCCTGCACACTGATCTGGGAGGGGGCGGGGACAGGGGATCAAACAATGACGTTAACGTGCAAACTTCGGCGGTGGACAAAACTCGCTTTAGCAAACCACGCTTTAATGAAAAAACGGCCTAAGGCCGAAACCGACGGACCTGGACCCGCAAAAATGACGGCCGCGACGCCCTCTCGCGAACCGAGAACTGCCAATCCGCTAATCGACGTGTCAGGGTAGGAGGTCTATCAACCTCCGAAACATCGGAAGTCCGAGCGGATTCCTCGGATCTGCACCCGGGACCTCCAGGGAGGGAGGGGGAGGGGAGATCCACATCGTCACAGGCCCCTTCCATGATCCTCAGCTTTCCCACCGCGTGCAAGGCCGCAGTCGGTATCTGTCAGCTCGTCTGGGGAGGACCAAGAAACAGCACGAACATAAGCTTTTGGAACTCCACGCGGACAGTTCTCGGATCCGCGCTGGACCCCCCTCCCTGGCACGTGGAGCGCGGCGGGGGCGGCGCGAGCCCCAGCGCAGATCCAAGAAATCTGCGCGGAGCTCTTCGGTGGCAGCTCACAGGAGCATCCCATACCATCGTGTCGGCTCTTGCGAATCGACGCTAATCGGCACTAGTCGACGCGTCGACGCTAATCGACGCTAGATCGACGCTCATCGAAGCTAACCGACGCTAGTTCGGTGCTATTTCATCGACTTCCAGACGCTAATCGACGCTAGTCGACGCGAAAGACGGAATTCAGAGGATATACCAGGCTCCCACGATTTGCTACAGAGGCAGATCCAAGAAATCTGCGCGGAGCTCCCAATGTTCGGCCGTGTCGTGACGACTCCTGCCGTCAACACGCGGGGAGGCAGCTCCGCCCGACCTGGGAGGGCACCAGCCATACACCCACACCGATCCTGAGCATTTACGGCAGGTTCGTGTCGTGCCGACCCCAGCGATGGTTTCTGTCACCTCGGGGATCGTTCAACCTTGAACGATCGGCCGTTTCCGCAACGTCCAATCGTTCAACATCGATCGATTCTGGGCCGCCGCCGGCGTTCAAAGATGAACGCCGCTGGCGGGGTCGCCGCCGGTCGACACGACACGAACCTACCGTACACTGATCCGTGGTCTAAGGTCAGCCTGGTCAAGGACGGTGCAGGTGTGTATGGGGAACACAGACAACGAATAAACAGCTACTTGTGGAAGTCCGCCTGGATCTCTCGGATCTGCGCTGGACCTCTGGAACACCAGCGTCGGAGCAGGAGGCGCCGCCAGGGGGCTCTGGCGCCGATCCGAGCAATCCGCGCGGACCTCCGACAGTTAATGATTACGTTCATCGTGCTACCACAAAGAACGATCAGTAGAGAACGAAAAAGCTGTTCTGGCCACGGCGGGCCTAGGCCACGAAAACGGTCCACGACATATATCGCGGACCGGCCTGGAAACTCGAACCCCTCCAGAGCCCAATGCGGTCCTTAATGCCAAACCGCATACTAAGGACGCCTGATAAGGATGCAACGGCCTTGGAGGGCCATGTCGACACTCTGCGAGCGGGGCGCGGCCAGCGAAAGCGGCCAAGGATGGGCCGAAGGGGAAGGATGCAAGGGCAACCTTGGAAAGTTTCTCATCTATACTATTCGGGGATGGACAGACCCTCCTTTAGTAAAATGTGGTTTAGTGAAAACGACCTGAGGCCAAAAACTGGCGGGCGCAAGCCTGGAAAATAACGGCCACGGCGCCCTCTCGAAAACCGAAAACGGACAATTCACTAATCGACGTGTCACTGTTGGGGGTTCTGTCCACCCCCGAACTATGCGGGATGACTGCATTGCAGCGTTTTCACTGCATGCCATTTCCCGATCCCCGAAGATCGCTGGCGCCCTCCGACGCTTCCGACGACCTGCTGCGCCGCCCCTCCTCCGAGAGGGGCCCCCGGTTACGCTCTCTCGCGGCCCTGCGCCGCGCGCCGTGTGCTTGCTCCCGCTCGCCCGTCGCACCACGGCGCCCCAGCTGCCAGTCTCGGGTCGGGCGAAAGGGGGGGAGCAAAGAGGGGGTTTGAGAATCAGCTCACGTAGCTGATTTTCCCGGTGCCTCCCGGCGCCGGGAGGCGCCCATGTATCGAGGAATGGGCCCCTCGGTGAGGCCGAAACCAGCTGCATGCAGCAAATTTCGTACCCCCCCCCTTTCCCAATCCCCCCTTTCGTCCGGCCCGAATTGTATAAGGGCCCCGAAAAGGTGCGGCGACAAGCGCCGCTGGCAATCCGCGCGGCGAAGTGCAGCTTGGGCGCCCTTCCTAGACATCCGACGTCTTAGATTTTTCCAGAAGGGCCCCCCAGAATTCTGGCCCGTTCTCCCGGACCGGCTCTTCATCCCAAGTTTTTTGACAGCCCTTGGGGACCGGCGACGGCCCCCAGAGGCTGAAAACAACAAAAAGCCGTCGTTTTGACTTTTTCGAGACGTTGGAAGTCTGGGCTGGGCTTGTGCAGCACAAGAGGAGGGGGGGGGGAGCGGGCTAACAATCAGCTGGTGCACGCCGGCGCGCTGTTGCGGGCGGTGGAAGGCGCCGCGTGCCCTTGGAGGCGCGCGCCCGCGTGGCGCCCCAGCGACGCAGCGGGCGGGCTTCGGCCGGCTGCCGCGCACGGTCCCCGAGGGGCCTGGCGGCGGCCCCGTGCAGGCGGCGGCCGCCATTCGCGCGCGCGGCGCCGCCGCAAAGGGCGACAAACGGTTGCCCCGGCATCTGGAAGGACCTCGCCGCACGGTCAGTCACCGCACGGCCCGGGGGCCCTGGAAGCCCCCCGTCGCCCGAGGCACCCCCAGAGAGCGGCCTGGGTCCCAGACCCGCGCGGTGACCCCGCACTCCCTCTGGCTCACCACACGGCGCGGTCACCGCGCCGTCTGGGGGCCCCCGAAAAAGGACACGCCGCGGAGGGAAGAGAAACGGGGAGGGAAAGAGAGGGAGGAGGATAGGGAGGAGGACGAGGAGGAGGAACTATAATTGCGGGCGACAGCGGTGAAAGGTAGGCGGCACGGCGGCACTGGTGGCATGAGAGATAGCAGAGCGGCGGTCCTTTTCCCTTCGCAAAACTTTAGGCGCGCGGGCCCGATGAGAGCAAAAAGGCAGCGAACCCCTCCTATTCGAATCGGGACTACCGGGGTCGGGCGCTGGAAACTATCACTTCGCGGCACTTACGCCACAGAAGGCCACCCGCAACCGCGCGGCCGCAGCAATGGACGCCCGGCACAGCTCACCCATGGCGCAAAAGCTTCGGCCCGAACGGAATATTTTTAACCCTGGGAGCCCTACTGGCTCCTTCGCGGTCAGCCCATACGCGAAAAGAGCAGAGCTGACCCTGACCAGGGCCGCGGGTCGTAACGACTCCCCACCGCCGGGAAAGCCCAGGAACAAACTCTATACGCAGCGAGACCGGCCGACGTTGCTTGAAAACCGGGAGCGTTTGCGTTTGCTCGTGGGGGCCCAGCGCAGATCATGCCCGGCGTGAGCTCGAGCAGCAGCGCTGATCGCGTCTTCGGGCCAGGTTCCCCCCTTGGCTCTACTTCTGGCAAGCTTCTGGTGTGGTCGCTCGCCTTCGGCGCTCTTTTGTGAGTGGGTGCCAGCGGGCGTAGCTGACCGATCGTCGCTTGTGCGGCTGCGAAGTTAGGGGGCACCCGCGCGCCTTGTTTCGCGCGCGCGCCCGCGCCGCTCGCCCAACTGTCCGCAGAAGTGCGCCTCTAGTTGCTAAACTGTTGACTGGTCCGCGCCTTGGTCTGGTGGCTGCTAAGCGGCGTCGGCGCGGCGCGCGCTGTCTGGGCGCGGCCGACCGCAGCAAAATGTCGCGGGCGCCTACCTCGGCGGTGCGCAGCTGCCCCGTTGTCGGCAACGCAGCTTGGTCAACGCGCCGGGCCACCGCGATGCGTGCCGGTTGGTCTGTGAGGAAGCGTGGCCGGTGATGAGGCGCAGACCTCTGCGGCGGCACGCTGTCGCGCCGGCGCCTCGTCGAGCAGGCGGTGCCGAGGTGCCGCGACACAGTCGGGCAAGCGCGCGTCGAGCCACTTGAATGGCGGGGGCGTCGCGCCTGCCTGGGCTTCGCAATGAAGACGTTCGCGCTGTTGTCCGCGCGGCGCCAATGCGCCGATCTCCTGCGTGACACGAGAGCCCGCGCATTTGGCGGAGAGGCTGGCCGGCCATCCATGGCGCCTTTAACGGCGCTTCTTGACGGTGCTCGTGCTGAAGGCGATATGCGATGAGCGCGCGGTCGGGTCATCCTCGCGGCGCTCGTCGCAACTCAGTCGCCCGGCGCCTTGCCGCTGGCGCATGGGGCCCAAACGCGCCGGAGCCCATCGGCGCGCGGCGTCGACGGCCAAGGCGCACGCGCACTCACGCTGCACTGTGCGGTCAAGAGGACAAGGAACGCACAAGCACTTCCTGTCGGTCCGTCGCTGGCGCGACGGGGTTCGCGCCGCTGGCAGCCGCGCGGGGGGGGGGCTGGCTCGGCCAGCCGCCCTGGCCCACGGCATGGGTCGCGCGCAGCCGCGGCGAGCGCGCGGTTCTGCGCGTCGCTGTCCCTGCCAGGCTCACGACGGTGAGTCTGGCGGCTGAGGTCATGCGCTCAGCGACTCTGGGCGCGATCTCGGGCAGGGGCTCGGGGCGGACGCCGCCGATTGCGTCGGCGCGTTAAGCGCGCAACTGCCCGCGCGAAAGCGCTGTCACGATGTGCCGCAGACAATGCGCAAGCGCACGTTGGGCAGCCCGGCGGCCCCCTAGTCACCAATCCTCGTGGCGGCTCCGGCGACAGACCGCTGTCGGCGTGCAAGTGCCCACTCCAGGGGCCGATGCTGGAGCGACGAGCACGGAACAAGTGCAGGGTGACCTGCAAGCCTCCAAGGCCGCACTGGAGCTGCACATGCGTGCCAGACTCTGACGGCGCCTCCTTCACGAAAGAGCGGTCGTCGTCCTTCGTCAACCGCGATCGAGCCCGCGGCCTCCTGGTGGCCAGCAACCTGGGAGGTCGTCATCGGCATGAAATCCTTAACGGCGTTGATCGCGGCGAACGCCACGGGGTGGATCTGGCCCACTTCGGGCAAGTTGTTTTCAGATGTCTGTCAGACGTCGCGCATTGAGGAAGCCATGTTGTTGAGCATTTTGACATGGCCGCTGATGCTCGCAATGAGACTGGACGTCGGGGCGCAAGCGTCGACCACGGTCGCCCCCGCATGGCTGGGAGGCGGTGGGCGGCTGAGTCATACGTCAGAGATGAAAATGCGGTTGGAGAGAACTGGCCGCGTAGTTCGCCGCGCGGACGCTGTCGGTGGACTCGTCGAGTGCGCCGACCGCGCGCAAGCACTCGACGGACTCGGTGGACCGCTGGACTGGTAGTCGGCCGTGGGGCGCTGGTAGTAAGAGGGCCGCGATCGACGCGTGGTCCGACCCGTCGGTGTCCAGGTTCACGAGCCCCACCTTCGTCTGGAGGCACTCCACATGCTGCCTCATTTCGCAGTCCTGCGCGAGGCCCATCGACGATTCCCCGGCTGCCCTCCCAGGGTGCACGTCCTCGCCGCGTGGGAATGTGTCCGGGCGCGGCTCTCGAAGTCGTGGTCCCGCATCATCGCGTCGGTCCAACATGCTGCGAGCACTGGCCACTTCCCACTGGCGGTGCTCTCGGCGCCCATGATGGTCCGGCGCCTCTCCACCCCCGCGCCGTTGCCGCGTGCACCCGCCATGGCGATGAAGAGGTACGAGGATACGACGCGGCGCAGCGCGAGGGCGTCGCCCCCCGCCGCGGCGCGCTCGGTCAGCGCGCGCGCGCAGTCTGGGGTAGGTCCAACGACCCACTCACGATCAGCATCTCCAGAATCGCCGCCATCGCCGCGACGTCGTCCAACAACAGCCCGCGCCCCGTGCGGCGCGCCTCGGGGAGCCCCTCCACGAACGCGAGGTTTCGTCACGCAGGACGTCGACCTCGCGTGCTTCTGACGCGCCCTGCGGCGCGCCGCGGCGCACGAGGCCGTCGATGAGCCAGCCGTGCTCCGTGGCAAAGCAGCTGTGTAGGACGTGGGCAACTCATGATAGGTTTGCCACATGCTGGCCTCGATGCGCCCGAGGCGGCTGGCAGCGGCGGCGCCGTCGCCGAGGGCGTCGGAGAGGCTGGGCAAGACATCCTTGGTGGACACTATGCGGTCGGACTACCCTACGGCGCGAACGGCCACGCAGCCTCGCATCCCTGCGCGACGGCGCGCCGGACAGAGTGCAAAGCGAGGGGCCATGGCGAGGGCGGTGGGCGCGGTGTCGGCCCGTCGGTATCTACGGCGAGGCGATGCGGCAGGGTGCGCGACTGTCTATGCAGGGAATCTTGTGACTCGGGCTCAGGCCGCCATCCAGGGCGATTCCAGCGTTTGCGGGAGGCGACGACGGGATGAGAGCAGGAGCCCGCCTGGAGGCCAGGCAGCTCCTCGACGTGCGCAGGGGTCTCCTTGGCCACGACTGCGCCGTTGCTCGCTGGAGGTCGCCCGAGGGGTCAGCGAACTGTTCACAGATGTTGTGTTCTGCGCGCGCATGCCCGCGCGCGCGTGGATGCATGCCTGGTCGTCTCGGCGCGCAGGGCCGTGCTGAGTGTCGACGCCGGGCCAAGGGAGTGGCGGTTGCGCGCGGAATCGTGCCGCGCGCATGTGACGCGCTAGCCTGGTCTCACGCTTCGCGATCGTAGTGGCGTAGCTGTTGGCTCGCGCGAGTCGCCCAGAGGTCTGGCCCACGCTCGCAAGCAGTAGATCGGCGCGCGAACCAGGCTGAGCTACCGTCAGAAACATTCATCAGATATTGGCTCGCCTGCGGCGTCCGAGCGCGCGATGACGAAGACGACGGCATGCGGAACACGCGATGGCAAATAGCACTTCGCATCCCAATGCCAGGCGCCACGAATATGTACCGAAATTCGCTGAAACATCGATGAATGGCAGCGACGTGCCAAGTCGCATCCACACTACTTTCGCGCCGTAAGTGCGACCCGCCTTCCCAGCCCAGGCGGCGCATGGCCATGGTTGCGTTGGCCGCCGCGCGCTGGGTTGAGTGCGCGCGCGGAGATCGGCGCGCAAGCGGCGCCTCGCGCGCGCGCTCTCACGCGCTGCTCGACTGCATGTGCGAGCGAGGCGCGGCGCGCTGAAGAGAGCAGAAGCCGAGGCCGCGCCGTCGCCAGGGTCTGCTCGAGTTGGCGGCGCACATGTGGACGCCGCCGGACTCGTTGAGGTTGTGGCTCGCAGACGGCACCTGGAAGGTGGCGCTGGCACTGTAGCTGGTGCACGTAGGCCCCAGCAGCACCAAGGAGAGGGTGCTGGAGCAAGGGGCAGTGCGCCCGACACCCGACATCAATCAATTTCGTCTTTGGCGCTGGTCAGCGGTCGGCCTGCCTGAACTCAGGCCAAGGAAGCTCGGGATAGGAAGCCCTTTTTCCCTTGGGTTTGCTTGTGTCTCCACGCGTGCTGATGCGTCATCCCACTGAGTGGCAGAAATCTGGCGTTTAACGTTTGCATATGCATGTGTACAGCTGCGCGCGTGTGTGTGTGTGTGTGTGTGTGTGTGTGTGTGTGTGTGTGTGTTTCTGCGCGCCTGGCTGCGCAGGCTGAGCGTGTCCGTGCGCGCGGGGCGCGCTGTCCTGTCTCGAGCCTCTGCGTCGGTGCTTGTAAGCAGGCGGTCGCGTGGACAGGGTCTGGCGTTGCCTGCTTGTGAGGCCCTGCTGGTGCTGTGCTGTCTCCTGGGGATGACGCTTGAATTTTGGGAAATGCACTGTGGAAGCTCGGCGGAGGAACGACGTGCCATTGCGTCCGAAGCCCCCTGAACCGCCAGAACCGCAGGACATGAAAGTCGCATTGCTTCACTTGTCCTGGCCGCGTGGCCGATTCTGGCGGGGGGCGCTGACTCGGACTCATCTGGAGTGACGGCAGAAAGCCCACGCGGCGACGACCGTGCTGGCGTCGGCGGTCGCGTAGATCGTGTAGCCCGCGATCTCCAGAGCAGTGGAGCGAACCGTTTGAGGTCGGCGTAGTTAGAGCTGATGTGATGGCTGTAGTAACGCCTGTCGTAAACGACGAGGTGGTCGTCCTCGTTGTCGCGCCAGCTGTAGTCGGCGGAGTCGTCGACTTTGATGTCGTGGCAGCTGCGGTCCGGATGCATGGGCCGTACTTCAGCGTGCACAGGCGCTTCGTCGGAGTAGGGTTGCATCATGTTGCCGCGCAGAGGGAATGCCCTGGCGCGGCATGCAGTCGCGGTAACGGACGTTGTTGGCCCGGCCTGGGCGCCGGCGCGCAGTCGGCGGCCGCGCGCGTGCAGGCGCGCGCATGTCCCGTCATCGCAGCGCCGCGCGCCCGCGCGCTACGCTGCGCCATGTAGCGAGGCACGGCGCCACGCAGGCCCGCGCGCGCGCGGCCACGCCGCAACGGCGCGGCCACGCGACGCAGGCGGGCGCAACGCTGCGGCGGAGCGCGGCCGCGCGGCGGCGCAGCGGCGTCGCGGAGCACAAGGAGGCGCGCCACCAAGACGTTGCAAAGCCATATGGGGCCACATAGCGTCGCAGCGCGCACGAAAGCGCCCCGCAAACGCGCCGCGCAGACATGCGCCCCCCTCCGGGCCACTCGGCTCGGAAGGGTGTCAGCGAAGCCTGGCACTTTGCCCATGGATGTGGTGGGCCGCGAGGTTCCATGGTCGGCGCAGGTCGTGGCCGACCTGCGAAGCGGCAGCGCCGCGCGCGCGAGCGGGTGGATTGCAGCCGACTGGCGCGCGGGCTCCTGTTCGAGCACTGGTGGAACACGTCGTTGTTGTAGTCGTCGCGCGGTCGGTGGTCGGCGGCGCGCAGGGCGGGGTCGGTCTCTTCCTCTTCTTCGCGGCGTAGACCGCGACCAGGCGCGCGAGGTCAAAAGGGTCGCGCCCTGCGCGGTGACCACCTGCACAGGCACCCCCAGACGCCCATCAGGGCACCTGCGTGTACTGCCACTCTGGGAATAATCGCATGCCTGAGCGAGGTCGATGGCGTTGGCGACATGTCACGCGGGCGCTGTTGCGGCGATCGCTGTTGAATGGAAACATGCGGTTGATCCGTTGCCAGATGAAGCAGAAGGTACCAAAAGTGTCGACAGGGTAGAACTTGCCCACATGATCAACATATGCTGAAAGCTGTGACTACCCTGCGTTGGATCACTACAGGCATGCAACATTTCAACCAGAGGAGAGCCTATGCCAGACATTTGACCAAATCCCTGTTGTGGCCCTCGTCGATGCCGCTGACCAAACCCACGTGCGTGATGGACGTGAACGTGGCGGTGTATATCGCGTGCTTTCTGACCGCGACACCCGTCGTTGGTGGCATCTATGTCGCGAATCTCGTCGCGCTTTCCGACTGGAAAGAACAAGTAACATCAATCCCAAACGTATCTCAAGAAATTGGGTCGGACATCCACGCTTCCAAATCGCCCCCCAGAACTAGGCCTAGTACTCCGTCGAAACATCCCCCAAGTAACAGCGAGCGAATCTAGATTCGTAGTATCTCAACTGGTCGCAATTCGTCATCTCCCATGGAAATGAGAGCGAGCGGTCGCAATTACTCTTATACCGCCCATGAATATGGACGCGACTGGCAAGTGGTTATATCTCCGCAGGAAATGGGGGCGAGTCGGGGTCTATGGGCGAATGTCGTGTCCCCCCTTGCTCACCAATGGTAGATTAGCGACGTTCGGTCAGAGTCCCGTTGGAATGCGTTCAGACTGCCTCAGTGCTGCCATTTTGCGGCTGGGCGAACCAGCGCTGTGCGCCGAGACGGTCTTGCCCGGCGCTCATCAGCGCTTGGCCTAGTCGCCCAACGTTGGCTGCTCATGCAGCGGGGGTTGGTTATGCTCAGTCCCGCAGGCAGAGGTCGCACATGGGCGGGTGCTGTCACGCTTGTCCGGGACTGTGGCTGGGACGCGAAAGACGAGCCGGAACACCTAGCGTTCGGGCAGCGCGGCGCGGGGAGGTGCGCAGTCACGCTGGTGGCCAGTCGACAGTGCGCTCGCTGTGGACGCGTTTAGGTTGTGGTTCTGGTTCAACCTTGAATGCCCTGCGTGGTACAAATTCACATCGAGATACACCGTGTGGGTAGCGCAAGATGCAGTCGTCCATGTTACGCTCGTTGTCGCGGCAATTCTCATGGCACTCATGCGCGTTGTTGATGCGCCGTCGACGCGCTCGTCGTGCTCGTCGTGGTTCCAGGCTTGGCTACACATGCCGGGCCGAGGCCGCGCGACGGCGCCAGCCCCGCGGCGGGGTAGCCAGCGGCGGCAGCTAGGCATTGGGAACCCGCGCTGAGCGGCAGCGCGGGCCCTGTTGCTGCGTGGTCGCTGGTAGCGGTTCCCAGGCAGAGCCCGCCAAAGGCCTGCGCCGATGGGAGGAGCAAGCCATGCGACAGCGCGGCCGCCAGCAGCGGCTCCAAGGCAAGGGGCCCGCGCCGAGCGACGGCGAGGGCCCTGTTGAGGTGGAGCCGCGGCGATGGCCCTGTTGAGGTGGAGCCGCTGGGCGGGCGGGCCAGAAACCCGGCGCGCGCCCCAAACCTGGCCCGACTCGCGCAGGCCACGAGCGACCGGCGCGCCGGCGCGGGCATGGCCGGCCACTCCCACTGTCGGCGCTGCGGGCCTGCAGTAGATGACGCCCAGCGCTGGTGCGATGCAGACAAATTCGGCAGCCGCCCGCTGCCAGCCGGACGCGCGCGCGCTCGCCGGGCCCAGGTGTGCGCGGCGACTGCGTCAAGGACGCCTGGATAGCAACGCATGAGCTTGTGACCTTGCACTGCGCACCGCAACAGTAACTGCATCTGCGTCGTCAGTGCCGGCGCCAAGCTGTGAGCCACCGTGGATGTTCCAAAGCTGTCTTGGTCACAATGTGTCCAAGTTCGCCGTTGGTCCCAACTGCGTTGTTGTTCCACTGTTGACCGCGCGTGAATAACTGCCCGACATTCCGCCCCGCGATAATAACCTCGCCCTGTTGGGCCTGCTGGACCTTTCAGAGTGGGGCGACGCAGGTCGGCAACATTCCTGGCGCGGTGGACGTCGCGCATCGATGCGGCAGAATTTTTCCCCAGCGCGACACAGAATGCAGCCTCGCTGGCGCGCGTTGAAGATCCGATGCGTGGGAACGGGGGCCGCGTCGCTCAGCGACACACGGCAGCGCCTGATACCCTCCGGCTTGCGGCGGCGCTTTGCCGGACGATCCGCGCTCCGCGACCGGCGCCTGAGACGCGCGGCAGGTCTTTGCGCGATCGTCCCGGCGGCCCTTGCAACGTTCGCCCCGCGGTCGGCGCCGGGCGGTCGGCGCCGGATCCACGGGGCGGCGCGGGCGAACGAGACGTTGCTGCGAGCGGACTGAGGCAATGATCTGACAAGCCCCCTGGGGGCCGGTCAGATGCAATAGAGCGCTCATCTTCGCGTCGACGATGCGCGCAGCTTTCTCGGCGCTGAACTCGCCGCGCCGCTGCCTGATGGGGCGGGAGGAGGGGGGAAGTTGCGCGGTCTTCAGCCGGCCGGAACAGGCCGTTGCGCCAGCGCGCGCACGGCAGACGCACCCCGACCAACCTGCGCTGAGGGGGTCGCAAGGCGGCGGCGCGAACGCTGCACCTTCGGCGCGCCAGCTGCGGCACCGCCACGAGCATAAACCGCCGCGGGTCGCACTGCTCGCGGCGCGACGCGCCATTGGCCGCGCCGCCGCGCGCGCCCTCGCGGTGAATCGCGGCTGCTTTGCGCGGGCGTGGCTTGCCAGACGCACGCCCCAAGGCGTGCCCCGCTGGGCGGCCCCGTGGGCTGCGACGCGCCGATGGTGCTGGTGGGGATTCAAACATCGACGTCCTCCTCCCCGCCGAGCGCGCCCCTGCCCGAGCTGCGGTCGCAGCGTAGTGAGTGGCAGACGACGCAGCGCGCTGCTGCTGTGTTCCGCTGGCGCTCGACCCTGGGCATGCCGGCGCCGCGTGCGCGAGCGTGCCGCAGCGGTGGCAGCGCGGGTCTTGCCACGCGAGGGGCCTGGCTTGCACGCGGGCACTCGGGCCGCAGATGCGCGTTCCCGCGTTTCCTGGCAAGGGGGCCGCCAGCCGCCGCGAGCGTCAGCGGGCGCGCTGAGCCCCGCGGAGATCGAACTGACAACTGCGGATCGCGGCTGTTGCGCAGAATCCAAGGCGAAGCGCTTAACTGAAGATCGAAGCAGCGGCGTTGTGGGACGCTTCTCTGGCTTGGCGACTACAAATGGAAGATGCGGCTGCCGGCGGGCGCCGGTTGCGGCGGAGTGGGCGCCCGGCCGACGGCCGCTTCTGCGGGAGGTATGAGGATGGCGGAATTGGCTGAGGAGCGCGAGCACGACAACCGACCAGACTACACCCACCTAGCCCGAAGACCCGAATTTCGGATGGGGGGGGCACGGCCATCATGAGTTTCCCAATGTTCCCCGAACCTCCCCCCCTGGACATGGAAAGCGAATCGGGGCCTTCGGGTCGGGCTGGGGCGCGGCGAGAACAAGGAGGAGCTGAGCAGAGGCAGAGCTGGGCGGATCTGGAGGCCGCGTTGTGGCGCTGCCTCGCTCTTCCTTCGCGTCGCGGTTGCCTTCGCGCGTCGTCCTCCTACTGACTGTGCCCCTAGTCCTCTCCCTGGCGTCGCCCTCCTCGCCCGAGAGTTCCTGCGTCTGTTGGCAAGGGGGCGCCGCCGGCCGCCGCGCGCGTCAGTGGGCGCGCTGAGCCCCGCGGGGGTCGGGCTGACAACGGCGGATCGCGGTTGTTGCGCAGCAGCCAGCGCGCTGCGCTTTGCGCGGCGCTTCTCTGGCCCGGCGACTACAGATGAAGGCAGTGGCCGCCGGCGGGCGCCGGTTGCGGCGGAGCGGGCGCCCGGCCGACAGCCGCCTCTGCGGGAGGTATGAGGATGGCGGAATGGGCTGAGGAGCGCGAGCATGACACCCTACTGGACCACCCCTACCCGAAGACCCGAAGACCGGAATTTCGGATAGGGGGGTCGCGGCCATCATGCGTTTCTCAAAGTTCCCCGACCGACCCCCCCCCTCCCCCGTGGAAATTAGAAGCGGATCGGGGCCTTCGGGTCGGTCTGGGGCGGACTTGTGGGCGGCGGGAACAAGGGGGGGCTGAGCAAGGACACAGATGGGCGGATGCGGAGGCCGCTCGGTGGCACTGCCTCGCTCTTCCTTGGCACGAGGTTGCCTTCGCGCGTCGTCCTCCTCCTGACTGCCCTCCTAGTCTTCTCCCTGGCGTCGTTCTCCTCGCCCGCGAGTTCGTCGTGTCTCCAGCTGCCTCAGACTCTCTGCGCCCTCCTCTTCCTCTAGCCTATCCAGCAGCAGCTGGCGCCCCGTGGCCCGCGGCGCGGCGGAAGCGGAGACCGGGCGAGCAGCGGGCTTTGAACGGGCATTCAGTAGGCGCGCGGTGCACGGCCGCGGGCGCAGATGCGCCGGCGCGCGCGTGCGTCGTTAACCAGGCAGAGACGCGCGCAAACGCGAACGCCAGCCCTGTCGCAGGCCGCAGCGGCTCGGCGCGCGGCCACCCCCTGCGCGCATTCCCGCTGATCCAGGGCGCGGCAGAGCGGCCGTGCTCTCGGAACCGCGGATAGTGAGGGTGGAGATGAAGGCCTGGTAGAGCACGACGCACTGCTCATTGACAAATATGGCAAGCAGGAAGCAGCCACCTGAGAAGATCATGTAGAACGAGTTCGACATGAATACGGAGATCGAAGACGAGGTGACCGGGATAGTTAGCAAACATACACCAGATCAGCCCAGACAGACAATGGGCGTGACAGATACCTCCACTTGATACTCCATGAGACTGAACGCGCGCGTTGTGGGACATTTCGATGAAGATCAGAAGCACATCCTTCGGTCACAGACCGATGCGCGCATTCCACGCAGCGAGCGCGTTGTGCTTGGCTCTCCGTGGACTTGGCGGCTCAGCAAAAGACGGCGCGATCCGCCGGAAAGCAAGCAGATGGATCTATGGAGCGCGATCCCGTGGGTTTTCCGACGCCGACGCCACTGCAGGCGCAGACCGCGCTGGCGCGGAGCTGGCCGACAAGGCGCGCCCGTGGCGAAGGGGCGTCAAGCCGTTCGGCCGGCGAGACCTCAATGGAGGCACTCTTCCGCCGTGCGGCGGCCCAGCGGGTGCCAATGCACTGGACAAGTCAAGCGCCATATACACGGCAGTCTGCATGCCGAAGGTAGATCGCGCCGAGTGGTGAATGCACAGTTGGGGGGCGGTGCGCAGTGAGGTAGCAATGCCCGCAACGGCTGGCATGTGTCTTAGTTCCTATTCGCTGAGACCGTGATGTGGCTGAGACGGTGTACTGAATTAGAGATGCAGAGAGAAAAGCTTGCAATCTGGTAAACGCGCGCACGGGCTGAAATTGCATCCTGGCTGACCCGGCCCGCAAAAAAATTGTTTTGTGAGCTGCATCCCGCGTGACATAGCCGATTGTAGCCTGAGTGCGGTTGGAGAAACATTCGGCCAGACGTTGGTGCGATCGGTGTGCCAGCTTGCTCGTGCACAGGCGCACAGAGGGGCGCAGCGGCGCCCGAGCGTGCGTAGCTACGTGCGCTGTTGGGCACAAGCGTGGCATGCCCCTGCCTGTGCGCACACTCCGGCGCACACCTGAGCATACTAATGCCCAGCGTGCGCTGCAATGCTCGACAGTGCGCGCGGGCGTAGCACGTCGCGTGTGCTGGTGCCGCCGCAGCACGACGTCTAGGAGTGCCAAGGCATACCGCACAGTGTTTGCGCAGCTGCATCACCGGGCATGGGCAATGCCCCTGGCGAGCTGAACAACACATGGGTGCGTACAGGTAGCGTGCACCGCGAGGCCTGCACTACCGCGCACTGGCAACGCGAGGGCGTGCTCCCGACCAGCGAATCCTGACTGGTAGGACAATTGCCGTTGAAAGGACAAACGAGCACACTCCTTTGTCCAGAACTGCCGCGGCTAAGGGTGCACATATTGCCGTGTGGCCGCGCGAGGGGCCCGAATGCCACAGCGTAAGGCGCATACGTGATCTTGCGGCTGGAGGCACAACAAGCGTGCCATCGTGCCTGAAGATGCACGCTCTGTGCATCGTGCGTCCGAGCGTCAGGGCGCACCGCATGCACTAGAGCGTGGGACACCAGGTCTTGTTGTCAAACGAATGGCACAGCTCTGCCCCGATTGCCTATCAATCGTGCTCAACATTGATGCCCTGTTGCGTAAACGACCGGGCGGCGTGCAGCTGGTGAGCCTAACAACTGTTGGTGGCCAGGGCCACGCGCGGTGTAGCACGTCGACTGGGCCACTTCCCTCTTCTTCGGGGAAGGGTGTGTGAAAAGGCTTCCAGGCAGCACGCGGCACGACAGCAATAGGTGTCAGCGACATGCCTGAACGCCTCATCCTGGAAGAGTGCTGGTGTAGGTGGTAATGATGTGCCTGCCGAAGTCCGCGTCGAGGAAAAACAGCGATTGATCAGAGTGAGGGGGCCGAACGGTCATTCACTGTCCCTGGGTGCGTGGCTAAAATGGAATTCCGGGGTGCGGGTTCGTGTTGTTGTTTGTTGTTGTTTGTTGTTTGTTGTCGTCGTCCCACCCGCAACCCGCCCCGCGACCCACCCGCGACCCAACCCGCGACCCACCCCGCGACCCACCCCGCGACCCACCCGCGACCCACCCGCGACCCACCCCGCGACCCACCCCGCGACCCACCCCGCGACCCACCCCGCGACCCACCCGCGACCCACCCGCGACCCACCCCGCGACCCACCCGCGATCCACCTTCGACCCAAACCACGTTCAAGGTACAAACCACCATTTCCGGCGCCTGCGGCGGGTTTTTTTGCATTCCTTCCAGGTGGAGAGCCCGCGACCCACCCCGTGACCAACTTGCGACCCAAACCACGCTCAGGGTACAAACCACATTTTTCGGCGCCTGCGGCGGGCATCTTTTGCAGTCGTTCCAAGTGGAGTGCCCGCGGCCCACCCGCGACCACGTTCAGGGTACAAACCAAATTTTTCGGCGCCTGCGGCGGGCATCTTTTGCATTCACTCCCGGCGGAGAACCCGCGGCCCACCCGCGACCCACACCACGTTCAGTGTACAAACCGCATTTTTTGGCGCCTGCGGCGGGCTGCTTTTGCATTCCTTCCAGGTGGAGGTGGAGAGTCTGCGACCCACCCGCGACCCAAACCACGCTCACTGAACAAACCAATGCCGAGGGGGAGGAGGGGAAGGAGGAGGGGGAGGAGGGGGAGGCGGGGGAGGAGGAGGACGAGGAGGTGGAGGATGATGATGATGGACGACAATGGGAGGACGATGATGGAGGCCGATGAGGGGGGAGGACGACAATGGGAGGACGATGATGAAAGGACGAGGGGGGGAGAGGGAGGACGAGGAAAAAGAGGAGGAGGACGACGAGGTGGAGGAGGAGGATGACGATGACGATGACGATGAGGACGAGGACGAGGAGGAGGAGGAGGAGGAGAGCGCCATCGACAGGGAAGGTGGGGGCCACAAGGTCCGCCGGCTCGACGACGCCCGCGTCGCCCGCGCCCGCCCCCTCACTCTTATCCGCAATTGCGGGGTGCTACGATATTATTCGACTTATCGCCCGCCCATTCCGAAACGCTCGAGGCCGTCCAAGAGTGGGGCGTCCAAGAGCGGCGTCCAGCGCAGATCCGAAAAATCCGCGGGGACCCCCGAAAGTTGTTGATGTAGCTTGCTCTGTTTCAGATGGGACGCAGAAAAGCATACTAATATTATACGCCACCTTTCCAAGGCCACGCTAACGGCGATGTTGCATAACCGTGGTGTTAGGAACCAAATTGTAAGAAATCAAGACCCACACCTTCCTACACTTACGATGTGCGAATGTAGCGAACGAGAGCGACACGACGAATTGTAGGAAAGCGCGAACCACGCGTTCCCACAATGCCGAAACCTGCATCCCTGTTACCCACATCGCCGTCAGCGTGCCTACGGCCTTTGAAAATGCACGTAAAAATTAGCCCGGCGAAGAACCCGTTGTGGCCACCGTCGTTGTATGCACCGCATTCGGTGGAGCTCTTTGTTGGGCTACCAAACGCGTGAGGGGTGTGCCAAAATGGGCGCGGCGGGTGCATGCGAACGCTGGCATATGGGCCCTCGGTTGGGCTACCTATGGGGTCAAGAAACGTGTGGAAGGTATGTTAAAATGGGTGCGGTGGGCGCATGCGAAGGCCAGCGTTTGGGCCTGCGGTGGGGCTCCCCATGGTGCCACGAAGCGTGTGAGGGGTGTGCCGAAAATACGGTGGGCGCATGCGACCGCTGGCATTTGGGCCTTCCGTGGGGTTCCCTATGGAGCCACGAACATGTGAGGAGTGTGCCAAAACGGGCGCGGTGGGCGCATGCGAACGCTGACATGTGGGCGTTGGATACGGTTCCTAGTAGGGCCAAAAAATAAGCGCGGTGGTCGCATGTGAACGCTGGCATTTGGGCCTTCAATGGGGCTCCCTGTGGGACCACGAAACGTGTGAGGGGCGTGCCAAAATGGGTGCGGTGGGCGCATGCGAACGCTGACATTTGGGCCTTCGGTGGGGCTCCGTATGGGGCCCTGAAACGTGTGAAGGGTGTGCTAAAATGGGTGCGGTGGACGCGTGCATACGCTGGCATTTGGGCCTTCGGTGGGGCTCCGTATGGGGCCCTGAAACGTGTGAAAGATGTGCCAAAATGGGCGGGGTGGGCGCATGCGCACGTTGGCATGTGGGCCTTCCGTGATGGTCTCTTTTTTTTTTTCTCTCTCTCTCTCTCTCTCTCTCTCTCTCTCTCTATATATATATATATATATGGAACCACGAAGCGTGTGAAGAGTGCCCCAGAATGGGGGCAGTGGGCGCATGCGACCGCTGGCATGTGGGCCTTCCGTGGGGTTCCCTATGGAGCCACGAACATGTGAGGAGTGTGCCAAAACGGGTGCGGTGGGCGCATGCGAAACTTACATTTGGGTTTTGGGTAGGGTTCCTAGTAGGGCCACGAAACGTGTGAGTGGTGTGCCAAAATGGGTGCGGTGGGCGCATGCGAACGCTGACATTTCGGCCTTCGGTGGGGCTCCCTGTGGGACCACGAACATGTGAGGAGTGTGCCAGAATGGGTGCGGTGGGCGCATGCGAACGCTGACGCTTTGGTCTTGGGTGGGGCTCCCTATGGAGCCACGAACATGTGAGGAGTGTGCAAAATGGGCGCGCTGGGCGCATGCGAACGCTGACACTTTGGCCTTCGGTGGGGCTCCCTATGGGGCCACGAAGCGTGTGAAGGGCGTGCCGAAACAAAGACATGCGGAGGGGTATAGGCGAGGAGGGCAAGGAGGGAGGAGCGGGAGGATGAGGCGAGGAGAGGAGAGGAGAGGAACGCGGGGACCGTCCTTTTCAAAACGAGGACCCAACACCACAGGATGGTTGGGAACAAACATATAATCATGATGGCCGCGAACTGGACCGAGGACCGAGAACCCGTCCTCGAACCGAACCGGCCAAACTGGACCGGCCCTCGACCCGAACCGGCAATATCGGACCTAACCAGCCCGACGAAGCGAGCCAGCCGGTCCGCGCAGCACCGCGTAGCACCCAGGCGGTATGACCAAAGCACCCGTCATCCGAGCACATGCCACAAGATCTCCGAGCGCGCGCGCCGCCCCCGGGGGGCCCACGCACACGGACTACACACGTGCGTCGGCGATGCCGATCTGAGAGAGAGAGCGTGATCCACCGCCGCTTTACTGTGGAAAATTGCCGCCCTTTTCCTCCGGAACCCGGGGGTTCCCCCCCCCCCCCTTCCGAAAATCCCCCCCCCCTGCTGGACCCCCCCCCCTTCCCCCGGCAAAACCCGCCTCCCTCCCCGAACCCCTCCCCCCCCCCCAACTCGAAAACTGGAGGGGGTCACTACCGGTTCGAACCCCCCCCCCTCGAAAACTGGAGGGGGGTCACTACCGGTTCGAACCACTGAGCTGTCCCACTGTTCCCACCACTGTCCCCACTGTCCCCACCACTGTCCCCACTGTGCCGCTGTCTCATTGTCCCACCGCCGTCCTCGCTACCGCCTTCACCACTGTCCCCACCACCACTTTCCCCTCCACTGTCCTATTGTTTCCACCACGTTCCCACTGTCCCCACACCACTGTCCCCACCACCACCGTCCCCACCACTGTCCCACTGTCCCCACTGTTCCCACCATTGTCCTCACCACCGTCCCCACCACTACCGTCCCCACCACTGTCCCACTGTCCCCACCACTGTCCCGCTGTCCCCTTACCACTGTCCCCACCACCACCGTCCCCACCACTGTCCGCACCCCCCCTCGGTTTTCGAGGGGGGGGCGGGCCTGAAGGCCCTCGGCCTTGCTAATTTGTAGCTGCAGTTGTAAGTAGGTAGTAACTGGGTTGTAAGTATGTCACAAGTAGGTTAAAACCGGTAGTAACGTTACTAACTCGGCTAACTCGGTCGGTGCAGTTGGAGGTAGACAGCCTGAGTTAACAAAGTTACTAACTTCGCAACTTATACACGCTTACTTCAAATCAGAGCTGTGCATCGGGTTGTCCTTGGATGTTGCCCCCACAAACGCACGCATGTGTTTGGATTTTTGTTGCGATGCAAATCGGAAGTCATGATTTAGACTTGCGTGTGCACGCATTCAGGATATTGTCTCGAGCGTTGCAATAATGTTGCGCATTGCAAATGCGACATGTCTTCTGGAATGTGCAACCCCCTGTTGCACGTGTTCTTTTTGTTGAAATGTCAGTAGAGTTTGGGCTCAAGCCGTTTGCGCTAGGATTGCTGCTGGCGCTTGTGGCGTCCTCCTGCACACGGCGTGATGAACGCCTCCCGTGAACAGCAGATAGCGGTTGTCAGTGGTAAGATGATGGCGATCAAGCGATCGGATTTGCATCCAGATGCAGCGGTGGTCTCATTAGTTGAAGATATATGCGGGATCGCCAGGAGCATCGATTGCCTCAGGGTGGAGAAGATACGCTCGAAATATATGTTTGCGTGCATGGAGAATCGGTATAGGGATGATACTATCCCGAACGAGGTTTTGGATTTGATCTCGAAGATCTTCAGGAATGAATTCAAAACTTCGGCCCTCCATAATCCAGCTTGCATGATACTTCCACCAATTGGTACGCCTGAGTATGAGAAGATCAAGACGTCCAACTTCAAAATAATGCAGGATTATGAAGGCCAGTTGCCGAACTACGATTGCGATGCCAAGTTCGCAAGCTATACGTGTGGGCACACTAGCATGGGTTTGCGTTGCTTCAACGCTGGAGTTACAGTGCCTTCGGTAATGCCTGAGCGAGTTGGCAAAATCTCGCAGCAAGGCAAATTGTCATTGACGAGATTGCGGGAGGTGCAGCCCGATTACGCAAAGGCTTGCGACGAGGGCATCGAATGGAAGGTGTTCCGATATGAGTTTGTTAAGCAGCTCCCATGGGTTAGCAACCTTGCGCAAGAAGTTGGCAATGCTGGTCAGCAGATTGCGAGGTGCCAGAGTCGCATGAGTCTGATATACAAGATCGCAGCCATTGCGACCGCCACCATGCAAGCGGCAACATCGACTGGGACAGCGTCATCCGCGAGGCGACTCGCGCAGGCTCTCTCTTTTTCCTGGGGCGATCGATGGCTTAGTAAAATACGTGAAGGAGTTGTCTGGTGGCCTCGCCAACCCGATCTTCCTGAACGAGCTTCGCGACTTCCCGTGGCAGCTGCCCTCCCAGTGCGTGGTCACGGGTTCCATGGCGAAGTCTCTCGCCGACGCGCAGATCAAGCATGATGGGGGCCGCTGTTACAGTCAAGCTCGCACGCATGAAGGCGATGGCATGCGCGACGGGTAAGTTCGCGAGGGGTGGTCATCAGATGCTTCTGAAGCCAGGCGACGTGACCGCCTTGTCGAGCGATAAGAAGTCTACGATTGTAATGCTGGCAGATGAGTTTCTTCAGAAAATGCGACAGATCGCAAACGGTCAAGGCATCACGGCAGACACGGTCGCCTACGGCACTACCGTGGGATTGACTGACGTTCGCGTAATTCACTTCATGTTCAACAAGCCCGATGAGCGCTTGGGCACGTGCAAGACGCTGAATGACATCGGAATCAGCTTCACCTCTGCGTTGGCAACGCATGTTGGCAAACCAATTGCTAGCCCATGGAAACAGACCGAGAGCGCGCCCAAAGCCGCGACAGGGCAGGGGCGCAGCTCACATGTGAAAGAGTACACCGCTTCGGGCAAGTGGCCGGGCCAAGTAGACAAGCTCAGTGACAAGGGGTTTGAGGGTGGCGCCAAAGTCGCCTTGGCGAGCGACAACTCGGGCGAGAACATCTACGATCTGATCTCCATCGACGCCGCGACTGGTGTGAAGTTGAAGCTTCAGGCCACTGGCAATGCGGTATCCCACCCCATCGACGACTTCCTACGTGGCAAGTTCGTCGTGTACACGATTATGAGGGACAGTCTTGCGATATCGTCGCAATGCATTTGACATGCATATACATCCCCATGCATTTGAATTATCTTTCGTCGTTCCCTCATCTTATTCAGCTTACCACCCGTCTTCATGTCTCAGCTTTTTTTCGTCGCTGCTCCCCCATCCTATAGGAAACTATCGGCAAGCTTGTTGACCATGGCCCCTTCAAGCCGGTCGATTACCAGTGGAGTATCGAGGAGGCCAAAATCAGGCTGGCCTTGGACGATGTATACAACCAGAACAGTAACTGTCTCAAATACTTGAGTGGCGTGATTCCGCCTGTAAGGCTTCGTGCTCTCACCGCAACGCGTTCGTTTGAGGATGAGGAGCTGGCGCTTGCCCCATTCACTTCGACTATATTCATGAAAAAGCAAACTGATATAGCTCAGGGCGGGAATGCGTTCATGAAGACGTACAAAGACCAAAAGGGATTGACGTTCAATATCGCGTTGGCCCCCAGCGGTGGCATCAAGATGCCTAAGGCTGAGACGAACGCTTGCGTTGGGGGGCTGAAGCAGGCACCGACTTCGTTCGTCATCCCTTTCTGGCTCGCGCAGGAGTCAGGTGAGCACGGCGCCCCCAACATGAAAGTCAGGAACATCAAGTCTACAGCTGCCCCATCAGTGTCTGTGCCAGTTTTGACGAACAAGTGCGCCATCAATCAAGGCGATGTCCATAGCGCCCAGATGGCATCGCTTATGCCGAAGCGCACGGTAGACGATGTGCCTGCTGCGCCCGCGGCAAAGAAGGCTCGGAAGCGCTGAGGCTGGCGTTCTGCAGCATCGGTTACACTTAACATATGGTGAGGGGGTGTTCATGAAATGTCTGAGAACATCGTCGTTATCGTTCGTCTGCAATTGTTGCATCGATGCGCCCACGCCTTGGCCTCGTCTGCAAGTGTGCATTGCATCGGCCCGCAGGCGTTTGCTCGCGCCCAAGCGAATGCACGCTGCGGCTTCGCACGCACTACAGCTTCAGACGACGGCGAGCGTGCAGCCCCGCACGGTCAAAGGGGGGGTGGCCTTAAGGGTCGCGAGCCATGGGCCCCGAGGGCTGCGATGCATGCGGCAGGGGCCCTCTTCGCGGAGCTGTCGAGGGCCGATCGCCAGCTTCAGAAGTTCACCCCTGCCCCCCAACCCCAGCAAGAGCAACGCGCCGTTGGCCACAAACCCGTTCTTCAAACAGATCTTGAGGATGCGCAGCGCCGCCTGCAACGAGGCCATTTGGAATCGCCTGCTGTAGAACGACCCCTTGCTTCAGCAAGATTGCAACAAAGCCGGTGTCATAAATAACGACGGAAATACTCTGGATGCGTCGCTATTGTAGACGCTTCGCGCATTCCCACCAGAGGAAGAGGAATGGCGAGGAGGAGGAGGACACATGGGATGATGAGGGGGGGGGGGGGGGCGGGGCGGAGACAGGGGGAGGAGGAGTAATTGCAGGATGACGAGGAGGACAACGGAGGATGGAGAAGAGGAGGACGAGGATGATAAAAGGGAGGAGGGGGAGGAGCAGGAGGAGGACAGCGGAGGGGGAGGAGGACGAGGAGGGGCACCTTAGTTCACCTCCCCCCATGGGCCGCTCTTGGACGCGCCATTCGGCTTTCTGTCTTGTGGCTATATAATACATTTATCAGTATAAATATTGGGCTCCTCGTGGCGCTCTGTCGGGCCATCGCGGGGCCTTGAGACTTCGGATGAGTATCGGAAGCGAAACGGCGAGACCACCAACGCATTCACCTTCCCTACGGTTTGAAACATGGCGGCGTCTTTTGGGGGGGCCGTATTAAGGAGGTCTTAGGGCTTCGTGGGACATGTTTGGAGACGCGTTGATGCAGCGCGTGTTATCTTGCGCAATCTTCGTGGACATTCTAGACACGCGCCCCCAAGGGCAGGTGGCCCACCAGGAACCGTCTCGGCGCACATGCCCGCGGCCCAGTGCGATCATAGTGACGAAAGTTTGCATCGCGATGCAGTGACATTGAAGTTGCTTTTCGAAATGAACGCCACTAAAAAGGCATGGGTCGAATGTACGCCACAGGCGCTTGAGTATATACGAGTTGCATATATCGCAGCAGCGGTGCCACGCATTCAAGAGGAAGCGCAACGTGTGCGGTCGGCGCCAGCAGCAGGGGTGGTTGGTGTGAAATGCGACAAACGTCGCAAGACTGTATTTCTGGTGGCCAACGGTAGGCGGATGCAGGAACGGGTGGACGATTGGACGCCTACATACATCAACAACGCGGCCCACACCCTCCGCGAGCGCCAAGCGAGACAGACCGCAACCGAGCTGCAGGACGAGGAGATGGTGGAGGATGGGATGGTGGAGGAAGGCGATGGCTCGCCAGCCGCACCAGGCGATGGTTCGCCACCAGGCGATGGTCCGCCACAAGGCGATGGTTCGCCACCAGGTGATGGATCGCACCTCGAGGACGCTTAGGGCAGCAGCAGCATGCATGTAGCTCCACTCCCTCTTCACTGCCCCATGCATCCCCTTCCCCATCCCCCCCTTCTTTATTATGTTTTAGCCTCGTACGCTCATTCCGACCCCGACGCCGCTGAAGGCGGGGACGTAGTAACAGAACTCAGCTCAAGATACGGAGGGCCGCCGTCAGGCATGCCGCTGTTCGGCACATCGGCGCCCCCCGCGGTGATCGCGTGGCCATCCGCCCTCGTGCTGCTGCCGATGCTCATGCATCCGTCCTGGTCCGTGTCGTTGGCAGCTTCGCCGTCGAGGTCGCCACCATCGTCGTCGCCCTTGCCGCCCTCGTAGCCCGTACCTTCGTCGTAGTTGCCCTTGCCACCGTCGTGGTCATTGTCACTGTCGGTGCTGCCCTTGCCACCGTCGTAGCCCTTCGCCAACCTGATGTGGCGGCCGCCGCGAGCCTTCTCACCGATGTGGCCCTTGCTGCCCGTGCCACCGTCGTAGTGGCCCTTTTCGCCGTAGTAGTAGTAGCCCTTGCCATCGTCGTCGATGGCCGTGTCGTCGTAGCCTTTGTCGTAGCCCTTGCCGTCGTAGCCCTTGTCGTGGCCCTTGCTCGAGCTGCCATACGGGTCGTAGCCGCTGTCGCTGCCCTTGCTGCCGTCGTAGCCCTTGTCGAAGCCCTTGCTCGAGCTGCCCTTGCCACCATCGAAGCCTGTGTCGCTGCCCGGGCCACCGTCGTGGCCCTTGCTACCGTCGCGGCCCGTGCCGCTGTCGGCGTCGTCGCTCGAGTAGTACCACAAGCCGTAGCGGGCGTCGTAGTAGTACCACAAGCCGTCGCGGGCGTCGTAGTACCACAAGCCGTAGCGGGCGCCTTTGTCGCGGCCCTTGCCGCTGTCGTAGCCCGTGTCGCGGCCCTTGCCGCTGTCGTCGTAGCATTTGTCGCGGCCCTTGCCGCTGTCGTCGTAGCCCTTGCCGTCGTAGCCCTTGCCACCGTCGTCGTAATAGCCCTTGCCACCGTAGTAGCCCTTGCCGTCGTAGTAGCCCTTGCCGTCGTCGCAGTAGCCCTTGCCGTCGCCGTAGCAGCCCTTGCCGCCGCAGTAGCCCTTGCCGCCGTAGTAGCCCTTGCCACCGTAGTAGCCCTTGCCGCCAGCACTGCTGATCAGCGCACTGGCCATTTGCACCCACTGCAGCAGCCTCTCGTAGCGGCCCGTCAGTTGCCGCTCCCACGCCAGCTCCTATATAGAAGACAAATCAGTCCTCCTCATCATGTGCATCCTCCTCCTCATCCCCCCCCTCATGTGCATCCCCCTCCTCGTCCTCATCCTCCTCTCGCCCCTTCTTCCTCGCCATCCTCGTCACCGCCATCGTCGTCCTCTTCCCCCCTCATCCTCCTCGTCCAACTCCATCTCCACCTCCCCCCGTTCTCGTTCCCGCAGTCCTCGCGCAGGCGGGCGAAGGCCGCCGCCTGCGCGCCGGCCTCGTCGGCCTCGTCGGCCGCGGCGTCGGGCCGCGACGCCATGGCGCGACGCCGCCCGCGAGCGGCCACGCCCCCCCTTAAGAAGAGAAAGGGGTCCTCCAGGGGAGCTCGGGCAACGTGCTGCAGCGGAAACAACGCGCCCCCTGGGCCGACCCCGAACCCCAACCAGAAACTATTCGAATGGGGGGGGGGGGGGGGGGGGGGGGGGGCAGGGCCAGGGCTCGCGACGTCGTGGCCGACGCGGCCGCTGGGTGCACGCAATAGTTTGCTGCAGGCATGCGTTGTTTCAGAGTACTTGGGGACGTGAACACTAAAATGAGATGCAGCCTGCGCAGCCATCGTCGTCTGCGCTCGCTCGAGACAGCCTCGCAAATGACTCAGTCCCAGACAACCTCGCAATGAACTCAGTGCCGCGCGCCATGATGTGGCTATGGTATGCCATGCAATGCTACGCTATGTTGCGAATATCCCCTTCCCGACCTCACCCTCATCCGTTGCCGCAGCCGTTTCGGCCCGAGCATTGCTTGGGTCGCGGCGCGGCGCGACCAGCAGCAGCGCTCCACGCGCGGCAGCTACCAGCGCACCCAGCGCAACCAGCGCACCCAGCGCAAACAGCAGCACCCAGCGCAACCAGCAGCACCCAGCGCAACCAGCAGCACCCAGCGAAACCAGCAGCGCGATGGCGGCCGACGACGACGCGGCCGTGCCGCCGCTGCTGCATGCGGCGGAGGACATCAACAAGCGGCGGCTTCAGCGCGGCCGCCCTGCGCTGCTGGCCAGCGGCAAATGGGCGCCGCGGCCGAAGACGCCGCAGCCGCCAGCGGCGCATCGGTGAGAAGGCTCGCGGCGGCCGACACATCAGTTTGGCGAAAGCACTCGCTGCCCAGGAGCAGCAGAGCGGGCTGGACGACCCGGTGTCGGACCGCGGCACGGCCGACTACATCAAGTGGAGCAAGCGCATCCACTGGCGCATCTGGGAGGAGGAAAACAATATATATATATATATATATATCCAGTTCTTTGGCCACCCCACCCCCCCCTCACCCCTCGATTTTTGTAAATGGCGAGGGGGGCGGGGGAGGGCCGAGAACTTGATATGCAAGGCGTTCCTCCTCCCAGCATCTGGGCGCGGGCGGCCGCGCGCCGCTGATGCGCCCGAGCTGCGCTTCCGCGAAAGCGGCGCCATTGAGGCGCTGCGCGCTTGTCAGCGCGGCAGCGCAGGTGCCGAGATGATTCTAGAGAGCGCGCTGCATCTCCTCCTCACGACATGGCGTATGGGGGTGGAGGTTGTCGCACGTTAGAATCTCACATGCGACAGGTTTGTCGCATGTGAGATTCTAAAATACGACAGAGTTGTCGTATGTGATATTCTTACATGCGACGGATGTGTTAATCGAATCCTTATGATATCTATAGGAGCGATATGCCGTATGTGAGATCCTAACATACGACACCGTTGTCGCATGTGAGATCCCACCATACGACACCGTTGTCATATGTGAGATTCTAACATGCGACAAATTTGTCGCATGTGCTATTCTCACATGCGACACCGGTTCCTTGATATCATGTTCAGAGCTTTTCGGTCCTGGGGCATGAGATTCTATCACAAGGAACTTCCAGAGTTTCGGCCCTGGGGTATCAAGTTCTAGAACGCAGATCAGGGCGGATTCCCTCTCGCCCGTGGTCGACGTGTCTCTAGAGTGACTGGTCGGCGCGGACCGCTGAGTCGCGCTGGTCATCATCTGGCAAAAAATGTCCGTCGTCGCCATTTTCGTCGAGTGAGGGAGGGGTGGTGGGAGGGATAGAATGGGGGGGCAGGGGAAGGGGGGGCAGGGGGGGGGTGCATAATGAGGGTGGGCGAGGGCGAATGGCGATCGGAAGGGGACGCGGGGGGGCGAGGCGAGCGCGAGCGAGAAATGGAGAAGGAGGCGGAGGAGGAGGGGGAGGGGGAAGGAGGGGGGGGGGGGGAGGAAGGAGGGGGGGGGGGAGGAAGGAGGAGGAGGAGGAGGGGAGGGAGGAGGAGAAGAGGAGGAGGAGGAGGAGGGAGGAGAGGAGGAGGAGGAGGGGGGAGGTGGAGAGGAGAGAGAGAGGGGGGGGGGTTCGACGTCCCCCACCCCCCCCCCCCACCCCCCCCCCCGAGCCCCCCCCCTCCCCCCCCCCCCCCCCCCCCCCCCCCCCCCCCGCGCGCGCAGCGCTGCCCGCGGGGAGCTGCGCCGCGCGGCCCTGGCTGGCGCCGACCAGGGCGCAGCCGCCGCGGCCCCTCCTCTCCTCATCAGTCATCATTCTCCTCCTCCTCATCATCTCATCATCATTCTCCTCTCCTCCTCATCATTGCTCATCTGGTCTCACATGTCAGACGCAGCCTGCTCTTTCGCAAGAGTCTCAAACTTCGGGGTGCTATGGGGGTGCCCAGCTCAGAGGTCTGGGGGCCTCCCTCGCACCAAAGCGAATCGAATATCTTAACAATTTATACGACGGCAAGACGCCGAAGTAATTGAAGCCACATCGGTGCTGAATAATATCTCGGCGGCGGATTGGGCGACGTTTCAATCGCTTCGCGATAGGTCCATTCCATTCCATTCATCATCCTATTCCTTCTCCCCCTCCTCCTCCTTCCCCCCCCTCCCTCTCCTCCTCGCCATTCTCCTCATATTTTTCCTCCTTCTCCGTTTCCTTCGCCTCCTCCGCCTAACCCCCCTCAGCATAGTCATCATTATCCTCGTCCTCCTTCGCAATCTTCTCCTCGTTCTCCCCGCAGGGCGCTGGTCCACGCGAAAGGCGGCAACGGCAATCTGAAGGTTCACGCATGTGCGTTTGCACTCAAAGCCCCAACGAGCCTGCATCTAAGTACGCCCCGACACCCACAATCAGGCGGCGCGCCCCCCGATGCCCAAGGCCTTGCGCCCCCGCGCACGATCGGCAGCACCTGCCTCCACAAGGCGATCCTTCGCCCGATCAACCGCGCCCTTACACCTCTTGGCATCGTCCAGGAGCACCGTGAACGCATCCGCGGCGCGCTCCGCCTTCTTCGCGGTCTTCTCCAGCTTCTTGAATGTCACCTCTCCCAGTGTCTAGGATCGTCGCAGGAGCGTTTGTTCTGCAACTTTGTTTCACTGGGGTCGGGGCTTCCGTTGACGCTGGGGGCAGTTTGCGCGGCTCGCAACATAGCAGCGCCACTCAGCGCGCGCGCGGGCGCACGCGGGCACCCAGAAGCGCGCAGCTACTGGGAGAGACGCCCGCACGCGGCCACGCGAGACCACGGGCGCTCACAGGCACGCGGAAGCACTGGCAAGCACTCCCGCGTGTTCACATCTTCCCAAAAAGGTCGGCGAGACCTTCCACGCGTGCCCACGAGCACCCGCAACTGATCACGGAGCGCCCGCGGGCGGGCGCAGTCGCGGGCACGCGCCCAAAGGCGGCCACCCAAGCGCATTAACGCCCGCCGAAACTTTCCCGGCACGCACTGCTCCGCAGGCGCTCGGAGGCCTCCGCCCAGCGCCGCGACCAGGGGGCCACGTAGTGAGCCGGGCGAATGTTTCTCGGCCTTGCCGGTCGCCCTCGGCACCCCTGCGCGCGATGGCAAGGGCGTTTTTTTGTTTGTTATATATATATATATATTATTAGTATTCCCAACCATCCTGTGGTGTTGGGTCCTCGTTTTGAAGAGACAGCGCCCCGCGTCCCACCTCCTCTCCTCCTCCTCCCCCTCCTCCCTCCTCCCATCATCATCATCATCATCATCATCATCGTCATCATCATCATCATCATCATCATCATCGTCATTGTCATCGTGGTCATCATCGTCATCACCCATCGGCACACCCCTCACATGGCCCCACAGGGAGCTCCACCGAAGGCCCCATCCGCATTATTCAGCATGTCATCGTCACCCACACCGTCGGCACACCCCTCACACGTTTCGTGGCCCCATAGGGAGCTCCACCGAAGGCCCCATGGCTGCCGTCCGCATGCGTCCCGCACACCCATTTCGGCACACCCCTCACACGTTTCGTGGCCCCACAGGGAGCTCCACCGAAGGCCCCAGTGCTGCCGTCCGCATGCGTCCCGCACACCCATTTCGGCACACCCCTCACACGTTTCGTGGCCCCATAGGGAGCTCCACCGAAGGCCCCATGGCTGCCGTCCGCATGCGTCCCGCACACCCATTTCGGCACACCCCTCACACGTTTCGTGGCCCCACAGGGAGCTCCACCGAAGGCCCCAGTCCGCATGCGTCCCGCACACCCATTTCGGCACACCCCTCACACGTTTCGTGGCCCCACAGGAGCTCCACCGAAGGCCCCAGTGCTGCCGTCCGCATGCGTCCCGCACACCATTTCGGCACACCCCTCACACGCTTCGTGGCCCCATAGGGAGCTCCACCGAAGGCCCCATGGCTGCCGTCCGCATGCGTCCCGCACACCCATTTCGGCACACCCCTCACACGTTTCGTGGCCCCACAGGGAGCTCCACCGAAGGCCCCAGTGCTGCCGTCCGCATGCGTCCCGCACACCCATTTCGGCACACCCCTCACACGTTTCGTGGCCCCATAGGGAGCTCCACCGAAGGCCCCATGGCTGCCGTCCGCATGCGTCCCGCACACCCATTTCGGCACACCCCTCACACGTTTCGTGGCCCCACAGGGAGCTCCACCGAAGGCCCCAGGCTGCCGTCCGCATGCGTCCCGCACACCCATTTCGGCACACCCCTCACTTCGTGGCCCCATAGGGAGCTCCACCAAGGCGGCTGCCGTCCGCATGCGTCCCGCACACCCATTTCGGCACACCCCTCACACGTTTCGTGGCCCCACAGGGAGCTCCACCGAAGGCCCCAGTGCTGCCGTCCGCATGCGTCCCGCACACCCATTTCGGCACACCCCTCACACGTTTCGTGGCCCCATAGGGAGCTCCACCGAAGGCCCCATGGCTGCCGTCCGCATGCGTCCCGCACACCCATTTCGGCACACCCCTCACACGTTTCGTGGCCCCACAGGGAGCTCCACCGAAGGCCCCAGTGCTGCCGTCCGCATGCGTCCCGCACACCCATTTCGGCACACCCCTCACACGTTTCGTGGCCCCATAGGGAGCTCCACCGAAGGCCCCATGGCTGCCGTCCGCATGCGTCCCGCACACCCATTTCGGCACACCCCTCACACGTTTCGTGGCCCCGCAGGGAGCTCCACCGAAGGCCCCAGTGCTGCCGTCCGCATGCGTCCCGCACACCAGGTGTGTGGCGTGCCGACATGGGCGTCGCGGCGCGCGGGCGCTGCCGTCGGGGTTCCCAGGGAAGCCCCCTGCAGAGGCGACGCTCAGAGTCACGAGTACCGAGAGTCACGCAGACCCAAACTGTTCACAGTCGTATACATACATTTACACTGGGCGTATCCATGCACGCATTCATGCGAATAGAATCAATCGCGCGCAGATTCATTCATAATCAGACTCGCTCGCGATCCGACTCGCACGCGCTCAAGCTTTCATGTTCGGGCCTATCGTCTTCGTTCGCGTTGTGTACACTGCCACGCATTTCGGCGCGCCCCTCATACGGCTCGTGGCCCCATAGGGAGCGCCACCGAAGAAGATATTCACAATTGCGGTACTCTCAACTGCATATGGTTGGGCCCTTCGCCAGGCTATATATATATAAACGTCTTTATTTATTTATTTATACATGTATATATATATATATATAACAAAAATTTCCGGGGGGCCATCGACCCCCAACGCATATTGAACTGCTGATGAGGGAGCGCGCTCCAGCATTTACTGAAACGTTAGTCGCAGAGGGGGGCCTTGGCCACAACGGCCAAAAATAAATGCTTGGGCCTGTGAGTTAACATAAACTATGCATGGGCAAATAAAGAATGACGCATACGCCGGTATAGAGAAATACACATGCATGGGCGGGCGTGCACAACGATATGCACAGACCAGCGTAGCACGACAACTGTGTAAAGGTGCACCCATAATGTGGCGACATGTTCCCAGCCGCCCATGTGCGCGGAGGGCCTCGCTCGGGCATTGTCTTTTGGATGAGCACTGCCTCGCGGGATTCTCGCGTGGCTTTGCTGGACTCTCACGGGTCTCATGGGGTTCGCTCGTCGGGCTCTCACGTCTCTCGCGGGGTTCGTTCGTCGGGCTCGTTGGGCCCCCACGGCCTCGGAGGGCTACAACAAGACCCCCAAAGGGCTCCAAGAGGGTTCCAGATGGCCCCAAAAAGGGCAAATCAGGACCCCAACAGGGCCATATGAGGGCCCCAAGAAATCCCCAGAAATGTGCCACGGCCGTGAAACATCCCCGGGGCCCTCTCGGGCCCCCCCCTGGGGGCCTCCTTGGGCCCCTCAAAGACTGCGGCAGAGGCCTCAGGAAGAGTCAAGAGAGGGCTCCAAGAGGGCCTCAAGAGGCCCCCAAGAAGGCCCACGGGATTATGTACCACAAGGGGGTCGGTTGGTAGATATTCCCGGGCACCTCTTGGAAACATCTGCGGTGCTCTTGGGGGCCATCTGGGGGCCCCGGGGGGCCTTGTAGGGCCCCCTTTTTCCGGGCCTCCGAGGCCGTCTTCCCTCCTGTCTCCTCCTCCTACTTTATCCTGTTTCCTCCTGCAGCCCCCATCCTCTGCGTCCTCCTCCTGCCTCCCCCCCCCCTCCCCCTCCTCCTCCTCGCCCTTCTTCATCCTCTCTTGCACCTGCATGCTATTATTCCTCTTCCTCCTCCTCTCACCACCTCTTCCTCCCCCCCCTGCCCCCCCCTGCCTCCTCCTGCCCCTGCGGCTCCTCAGGGCAACAGGGGCCCCGGAGCATTCAGAGGTCCGTTGGGGCCCGCACTGCGCGCCCCACTGCACTCCCCACTGCTCCCCCCACTAGCGCCCCACTAACGACTGTCGCAGGGTTCGCGGCCGTGCCGATTCGAGTTAGTGCCGCAGTCGAGTGCGAAATTCCGCTTAAGATTTCTCGCGGGCTCGTTGGTGGGCTCGCTAATGGGCTCGTTAACCCAGATCATGCGTTACCGAAGAATTTCGGTCGCGACCGACGGCTTCGGTCGTTTGCCCGCGCCCGGTCGCGACCGGTCTCCGTCGCCGGGCGCGACCGGTCGCGACCGGTCGCCGTTGCCGGGCGCGACCGGGCGCGACCGGTCGCGACCGATGACTGACGTCAGGCGGCCGATGCCTGACGTCAGGCTGCCATGTTGTTGATGATAATGGTCATGATGATGTTATCGTAGCAGTTGAGGTTCACGCGTGTCATCAAGAGCTGGTATTTCATAGCCTGTAGATATGCTGCATGAAATGGACAGTACATGTGATCTTGATGTTGCGGGACGCCCTGGCGTCATTTCCTCCTCTTCCCTCCCATATTCCTCCTCATCGTTCTTTGTCCTCTCCTCTTTCTCTCTCCGTATCCTCCCATTCCTCTTCCTCCCCATCCTATCCTCTCTCGTTTTTCCATCTTATCCTTTTCCTCATTTTCCTCCTTTTCCTCCTCTTCCTCCTCTTCCTCCTCTTCCTCCTATTCCCTATCCTCCGCCCTCTCCTCTTCCTCCTCTTCCCCCTCTTCCCCCTTTTCCCTCTCCTCTTCCTCCTCGCCCCCCTCCTCTTCTGCTGCCGTTTTTTAAGCTGTAGCGCCATGGCGCAGGCTTCGTGCCTCGCCCTGCGCCTCGACGGGGCCGACGCGCCCCCTGGCCTCGGGGAGCCATGGGAGGTGATGGAGGTCGGGGACGTGCCCCCTGGCCTCCCCATGGCGTCGACGAGTAACCGCCAGGGGGTCAAGCGGTCCCGTCCGAAGAGGGGCTGGATTGATCCGCTGTTGGAGCAGGCTTCGCCACGGCCATGGGAAGCCTGCCCCGACATGATCGCCGTGCTGCACTGCCCTCCAGGCGGAGGGCAGAGTTGGCCCCGCCCCTGGGCGATCGACGCGGGGTGGGCGCCAGGGCAGCCCGCGTTCACCCTGACGCCCACCTCCACGACGCACTTGCTCATGGAGTGGGAGGTGGGCGGGGGCAGGCGGCTCCAATGGTACCGCAGGGTGGACGCCCTGCCGTACCGCTTCTACTTCGCGCGGGCGTGAAGGTTGCGTGGCATCGAAAAACCCCCCCCCTCCTCTCAACCTCCTTCCTCCTCTGCCCATCCTTCCTTCCTCCCTTCATCATTATTCCACCCTTCCCCCCGCCCCCCTCCACCCCCTCCCCCACTCTTTCTCCCACTCTTCCTCCTCCACTCTCCCCATTCACTCTTTTCCCCCGCCCTTCTTCTTCCCCCCTCTCCTGCTGCTCGTCGTCGTCTCGATCTGCCCCGCCCCCCGCGCTGGACGCAGAAGGAGGATGAGCAGAGGGATAGATTGCGAAGTGGGAGGGGGATCGTTGATGGGTTAGGTAAGGAAGTTGGCAAGGGAGGCAAGCACGAGGAGGGGGAGGAGGAGGAGGAGGAGGAGGAGGAGGAGGAGGAGGAGGAGGAGGACACATGAGCATGACGAAGAGGACGGGGGTATATCTGGAGGAGAGA